>JAKCPB010001759.1:0-141184 GCA_021442155.1 Cymbidium sinense | reverse complement strand
ACATAAACTAAACTTAAACCTAAAAATAAACTAAAATAAAAACTTAAACTAAAATAAAATAAACATAAAAATAAACTAAGATAAATAATAAAAATAAACCTAAATAACTAAATAAAATAAACTAAATAAACCTAAACCTACTGGTTTACTTAATTTAAAAAAAAAAATCTTAAACCCTAAACCCTAAACCTACAACCCCATACCTATAACCCTAAACCGTAAACCCTAATCCTTAAATCCTAAAAAGCTAAAAACCTAAGTCTAAACTGAATAAAACTAATAAATAATATAAATAAAAAAATTTAAACCAAAATATAATAAGAAAAGTAAAATAAAATATAAACATAAACTAAAACCTAAACCTAAACCTAAACCTATAAAGAAAATGAAATAAAAGTTAAAAATAAAACTAAAATAAAATAAATAAAAACTTAAACTAAAATAAAAAATAAAAAACCTAAATAAAATAAAAACTAAACCTAAAAAAACTAAAATAAAATAAAATAAAATTAAATAAAAACTTGAATAAAAATATTAATAAAACTAAACTTAAATAAAAATAAAAATAAAATAAACTAAAATAAATAATAAATAAACTAAATAAACCTAAACCTACCAGTTTACATAATTTAAAAAAAACCAAAAAAATCAATAAAATCAAAATATAAAAGTACCCTAACCATAAACCTTAAACTATAAAACTAACCCTAAACACTAAATCCTAAACCCTAAATCCTACAAACCTAAACCCTAAACTATAACCCTAAACCCTAAAATACAAAACCCTAAAAATACCTAAACCTAAAAATAAACCTAAAAAAAACAAAATAAATGAAGAAAACCTAAAGCTAAATATAATAAAAAATAATATTAAATAAAAACATAAATTGAAGCCTAAACCTAAACCTAAACCAATAGCTAAACCTAAAATCAAAATAATATAAAAAATAAAAACAAATCTAAAATAAAATACATAAAAACCTAAACTAAACTAAAAGATTAAATAAACCTAAAAATAAAAAACCTAAATAAAATAAAAACTAAACATAAAATAAAAATAAAATAACCTAAAATAAAATAAAATAAAGACTAAATAAAAACCTAAATCTACAAAATAAACCTAAAATAAAACCTAAGAAAAAAATAAAGCTAAAACCTTAAAAATAAACCTAAAATCAAAACTAAAAAAAAAATATATAAAAAGCCTAAACCATAAACTAAAAAAATGACTAAACCTAGAATAAACAAAATAAAATACACCTAAACCTAAACTAAAATAAAGTACACTAAAATAAATAAAACCTAAACTTAAACCTAAAATAAACTAAACCTAAACCCTAAAATAAATAATATAAAATAAATTAAAAATAAACTTATACCTAAAAAATAAACTAAAATAAAAAACCTAAAATAAAATAAATAAACTAAACTAAATAAAAATAAAAATATAATAAACTAAAATAAATAATAAACTAAATAAACTTAAAAAACCTAAACATACTAGTTTTCTTAATTAAGAAAACCAAACCTAAACTGACTAATTTTTAAACCCTAAACCTAAACCCTACCCTAAAAAACCCTAAATAAAAAAAAAAATAAATAATATTAAAACCACTTAAACCATAAAATCCTAAACTAAAAAAACCAAACTCATGCTAAACCCTATAAACTAAACCCTAACCTAAAACCACTGACCCCTAAACCCTAAACCCTAAAGCCTAAAACCTAAACCCTAAACCCTAAACCCTAAAGCCTAAACCCTAAACCCATACCCTGTACCCTAAACCCTAAATCCTAAACTAACCTCCTAAATCTTCTAACCATCCACAACTGAGCTAAATCCTAAAGCTAAAACCTAAAATAATTAATAAAAACCTAAAATAAAAATAAAATAAAAAAAAAATAAAACTAAACCTAAATCTAAACCTAAAAAGAAAATAAATTTAAAAATAAAAACTAAACTAAAATAAAATAAATAAAAACATAAACTAAACTAAAAAAATAGAAAACCTAAATAATATAAGAACTAACCTAAAATAAAAATAAAATAAACTTAAAATAAAATAAAATATAAACTAAATAACAACATAAATAAAAATACATATAAAAATACTAATAAATTTAATTTATAAATAAAAAATAAAATAAACTAAAATAAATAAAAAAGAAAGTAAATAAACCTAAACCTACATGTTTACTCAATTTTAAAAAATAAAAATTTAATAAAGAAAATTTAAGAAAACCTAACCATAAAGCCTCAACCTTAAATCCTAAACCTACAACCCTAAACCCTAAGCCCTAAATCCTAAACCCTACCCTAAAATCTTAAACCCTAAACCCTAAACCCTAAATCATAAACCCTAAAACCTATAACCTTGAACCCTTAACCCCAAACCCTAAACATTAAAAACCTAAACCTAAATAAACTAAAAAAATAAATAAATAAAATCCAAACCTAAATAAATAAAAAAATAAAATAATAAAAAATAAAATAAGTCCTAAACTAAAACCTAAACCTAAACAAGAACCTAAAATAAATAAAATAATAAATAAAACTAAACAAAAATAAAATAAATATAAACCTAAACTAAACTAAAAAATAAAATAATCCAAAAAATAGAAAACCTATATAAAATAAAAACTAAATGTAAAACAAAAATAAAATAAAGCTAAAATAAAATATAATAAATACTAAATAAAAACCTAAACCTAAAAAATATACTTAAAATAAAACTAAAGCAAATAAAAAATAAAACCTAAACCATAAACTAAAAAAAACTAAACCTAAAATAAATAAAATAAAATAAACCTAAAGCTAAACTAAAATAAACTAAACTAAAATTAATAAAACATAAACCTAATCTCAAAATAAACTAAACCCTTAACTAAATATAATAAAATAAATTAAAAATAAACAAAAACCTAAAAATAAACCAAAAATAAAAAACCTAAATCCTAAACCTAAAAAAATATAATAAAAACCTAAACCAAAACCTAAAAATAAAAAATAAAATTTAAACCTAAAGAATATAGTAAAAATAAAATGAAACTAAAAAATAAACATAAACCTAAACCTAAAACTAAAAATTAAATTAAAATAAAAAACTAAATAAAATTAAATAAACCTCAAATAAAAAAAAACTAAACTAAATAAAAATTAAAAATAAACCTAAATAAAAATAAAAAATAAAATAAACTAAAATAAATTAGAAATAAAATAAAACTAACCCTAAACCCTAAACCCTAAAGCTACAACCTTAAACCCTAAATAAATATAATAAAATAAAATAAAATAAAAACCCTAACCTTGAACCCTAAACCCTAAAACTTACAATAAACCATAAACCTTAAATACTAAACTTACAACCTTAAACCCTAAAACCCTAAACCCAAAACCCAAAACCTAAAACCCTAAGCCACCTAAACCCTAACCCCAAACTCTAAAAAGCGTTAAACCCTAGACTAACCTAAACCCTAAAACCATAAAAGCTAAAATCTTAAGCTAAACTAAATAAAAGCTAAAATAAAATAAATAAAACTAAATCAAAATAAAATAAAATAAAATATAAACTAAAACTAAACTAAACCTAAACCTAAAAAGAAAATAAAATAAAATAAAACTAAACTAGATAAATAAATAAAAACCTAAACTAAAATAGAAAATAAAAAACTTAAATAAAATAAAAATGAAACCTAAAATAAAAATAAAATAAACATAAAATAAAATAAAATAAAACTAAATAAAATAAACTAAATAAAAAAAATAAATAAAATAAATAAAATAATAAACAAAATAAAATTAAACCTACTAGTTTACTTAATTTAAAAAAATAAAAATAATAAAAAAATCTTAATCCTAAACCCTAAATCCTAAAACTAATAATAAATCCCAAACCCTAAATCCTAAAACCCTAAACCCTAAAGCCTAAACCCTAAACTGACTCACCTGATCCCAGGCCCTAACCCTCCACTATCTGATCTCCACCACAACCTGGCCTGACCTAAACTTCACCTCCCTCCTAACCTCTGACCTAAACTCCCTGACCCTGACTCTGACCCTAACCTGACCTTACTGACACCTGACCACTGATTAGGCCTGAAAACCATACCTGATCTAGGCCCTACTGACTTTATTCTGACCTGAAACCTAACTGACCTGACTTAACCTAAACTGAGCCCTGACCTGACCTTAACTCTAATTGACCCCAGATCCAACCTAACCCTTGGGCCTGAAACCCTGACCTGACCTGACCAATCACTGGCTTTGAATGACTGACCACTACCATGACCTGACCACTGATTTAACTGACTTTATGAATTTTAACTTAATCTTTGACCAGGCTGATCTCTGACCTGTAACCATTCCTGGCCTCCCTGGCCCTACTGACCTAACCCACCCACCTGAACTCTACCCTGACCTGACCTGACACTAAACCCGCAGGCCCTGACCTAGACTGAATACCATACCCTACTGACACCTGACCTCTCCCTCCTATAATCTGACCTAATCTAAACTACCTGACCCTGAAACTGACCAACCAATCTGGGCTATAACTTAATAAACTGACTGACCTCTGGGCCATCACTATTAAAACCATCCTGACTCCAGGCCCTGACCTTACTGAAACCCTAACCCTGGCACTTTAACTGACTTTCTACCTAACCTGACTCACTTTCTCTCCTAACCCTGTCCTAACTGACCTCCTGACCCTGACCTTTAACTTTGGCTCTGACCCACTCAACCCAGACCCTCTATACCTAACCTCTCATTTTCCAGCCCTGCCTGACCCAACCTTCCTCCATGACCCCCCACCTAACCCCACCTGGCCCCTCCCTAACCTCTAACCCTCCTAACCTACCCTCCACCTAACCTTAATCTAACTGACCTAACCTCCTACCCCTTTTCTATGTTTTTTGTACTTATATTATTCTCATTTGTAAGAAAGATAATATGACTAATTGAGTGATTTTAGACCTATTAATCTTTGGACCTTTTTTAATAAGCTAATTTCCAAAATTTCTTACCAACAAACTTAGTCGTTCACTTAATAGAATTATCTCTCTCAACCAAATTAGTTTTGTTAGAGGTAGATGCATTTTTGATAATATTTTACTTGCCTAAGATTTAATTCATGATCTTGATGCCAATACTAGAGGTGGCAACATTCTTTTCAAATTAGATATTATCAAAAGCTTTGATAACATCTCTTGTGATTTCTTTTTTCATATTCTGAATTTATTTTAGTTTTTTGATAAATTTATTTTTCTTATTAAAAATTATATTAATAATGCATGGTTTTCAATTTTTCTTAATGGGGGAAGCCTTGAGTTTCTTTCCCTCTTCACATGGCTTACGTCAAGGGGATTTTTTATCTCCAACTTTATTTATTATTGTTGTTGAGTACTTATCTATGAGCATCACTGATTTATTTTTAAATAATCTTAGTATGTACTATAGAACTATTGGTGGTCTTCTTGTTTCCCACTTATATTCATCACATCAAGCATCTTTAGTATTTTATAAATAAATTTGGTAGAGAAAGTGGCCTTTCTATCAATGATAAAAAATCTATTATATCACTTCCTCTAGTATCTCCAATAATAAAATCAATCAAATCCTGCATATCACTAATTTTAAACATCAACACTTACCTCTTAAGTGCTTGGTTGCTCCACTCTTTAAAGGCTTGAAATGTTCCCATGTCTTTGATGAGCTAATTGAAAAAATTTCAAATAAAATTTATGTTTGGGAATTCCATTTACTTTCCTTTAGTGGTAAGCTCAGTATTCTTAAAAGCACACTCAACTCCATTACTTTTTGTTTGATTCAAACTATTATCCCCACTAATGCTACATTTATCAAATTTGATTGATTTCATAATAAATTTTTTTGGGGCTCCAATAACTCTACTAAAAAAATGCATTGGACATCATGGCATACATGTTGTGGTCCTTTGGGAGAAGGTGCTCTTGGTTGCAAGCCTATTTGTGAAGCTATCACTTCCTTCTCTCATAAGCTCTAGTGGAATTTTAGAAAGAATGATAGCCTTTGGTCTCATTTTATAATGAAAAAATATTTCCAAGGTAAACATCCCCTTAACTGTGCTTATAAAGTTGGTGACTCTCCAATTTGGAAAATGCTTTGCTCCATTAAATGGGTTCTCGAATCATTAATATCTTGTGGTATTCAGTGAGGTTCTTCCTTCTTTTTCCATGACAATTGATTGGCAATGGCTCTATTGACACCCATTTATCTACCCATTGTACTGTTGTTATCAAAGTTAATTCCTTTTAGCTTAACAACAATTGGAATGAAAACCAACTTGAGAATTATATTCCTATTTCACCTTTTGATAACTTTAGAAATATCCCCATTTCTTCTAGCAAACCTAACCAAATTATTTTTAAGCTATTTTATAATGGTAACTTTGTACTTAAAGAGGTTTGGAATTTTATTAGAGATAAATAGAACCCCTCTAATGTTTTCATTAAACTTGGGAACAATATCATTCCCATTTCCTATTCAATTTTAGCTTGGAGGATTTTGAATAATTTTATTCCTGTAGACTCTTTGCTCTGGACTAAAGGGTTTTAGTTACCTTCAAAGTGCTATTGTTCTCTTTCTTTATATCAACTTCTTGAAGTCAGTTTCCAAAATACAATGAAAGGTCAAATCAAAGTTTTAATTGCTATTACCTTTGTCTTGTTCATCTGGATGGATAGAAATTATGCTAAATATCATGGTATTCATATGAAACATAAAAAGATCCTAGCTAAAACTAAAGAATAAATTCATGCTCTTCTCAATCCCAGTCTTATTAGTAATATTCTGTTTAGAGGTTATAAAGTTGTGGCTAAAAAATTTGGTATCATTCTTCCTGAGTTTGACTCTTATAAAAGTGCTAGGATTATCCATTGGATCAAACCTAAAGACAATTTGATTAAAGTGAATACTAATGGTTATGTTGCTTCCAATTAATATGGTTGTGGTGGTATTCTTAGGGATTCTAAAGGTATTGTCATTTGTGCTTTTGCCTATCCTCTCAAAGCCTATTCTATTATTTTTGTTGAGCTTATGGCTATTAATAAATCTATTGAAATTTGTTTGAATATAGGTTTTCACAACATCTAGATTGATGTTGATGCTCTCTTGCTTCTTGTCATGCTTAATTCCAATAGAAGCTGGAATGCTGATTTATCTTATCTTCTTAATCATACTAAAAATCTTCTTTCTCAAGTATGTTTTAAAATTTCCCACATTCTACATGAAGGTAATGCTTGTTTTGATTACTTGGCTAACTTTGGTGTCAACTTAACTGAGTTCACTTTATTTGACAACCAAAATTTTAAACTATTAAAGGGTTTGGTTAATCGGATATCTTGGATTGACTTATCTCAGATTATAAATTCTTGGCTTGGTTTTTGGTGTTGCTTTTGATGATCTTTTGCTTTTGGTTTCCCCTTGTTCAACCCTCTTTGGGTTGTGGTTATCTATTTTTCTCTTTTTTTTTTGGGTTGGGTTATGTTTTAGATCTTTACTTTTAGATTTGGTTTTGCTACACGGTTGTAATTTTAAGTGCGACTAGGTTGTTTTGGTTTTTTGGTGGCTTATGTTTGTCAGGGGTGTTTACCATAATTTTCCCATGGCTATTTTTTATTTCCTCCTTTTGGGTTGTGCCTATGGATTTTGTAGGTCTTTCTTTTTGTATGGGTTTTGCCAATCTTTCTAGGCTGCTTACTAACTTACCTGAATTGGATCTACTACTGTGGTGGTTGATAGAGTGGCATTGTTGGCTGGCTGGGTTGGCTGGCAGTTTTGATTGGTTGGGATGGTTGGATGGCTAGTTGTTTTGGCTATTTTTATTTTCTATTGGTGTCTTATCTGGGGGGTTGCTATTGGTTTATCTCTGGCTTGATTTTGGCATGGTGGAGATTATTGGTTGGCTATTATTTTCTCTATTTTGTTGGCTGGGCCTTGGTGGTTATTTTTTTAATTTTTTTTATTTCTCTTGGTTATGGTTTTAACCTCCTCCTATATTGGCCTTCCTCTCTTGGCTGCAGTGGCTTTGGGTTTGGGTATTATTTTGGATTGGCTAGATGAAGGCTATTTTATGGCTATTAGTTTGCCTAGGGTGCCTTTAGTGTTGTTGTTCCTATTGGTTGGCTTGTAGTTTATCTTACTGGGCTTTGTACCTTTTCATCTTTGGTTGGCTGTTCTACTTACCCAGATCAGATTTTCTATTGCCTTGGTTAGGTTTGGTGACTATAGTCTTCTACCCTATCTTGGGTGATTTTGGCTTGATGACTGTTGTTGTTCTTTACATAGACTTGGGTTTTCTACTGCTATGGTGGTTGGCTAGGAGGATATGTTGGCTAGCTAGTTTGGTTGGTTGTATTGGCTGGCTGGGTTGGTCGAAGGGGTGGCTATTTTGGCCAATTTTTTTTGCTCCTTTGGTGATTGTTCTGGGAAACTGCTAGTGTTCTTTTTGTGACTTGTATTTATGGTTTCCTTCTACTTTGTTTTTTCTCTCTTGGCTGTAATTAACCTTTTTTTGGGTGGCACCTTGCCCACCCATTTTTGATTAATGGGTGTTTTCTTGGATGTTTTTATGCTTTGTTGGTGGAGGAAATAAGCACTTTCTTTTTCCTTTTTTTTTGCTCTTGTTTATCTCGGTTTGTGTTATTATCATGATGATTGCTCCTTTGGATTTTGTTATTGCTTTTTGGTGGTGGCTTTGGCGGTGCTACTAATATATTGCTAATATCCCTCATGGTTGATTGATTATATGCCTTGTGGGCATGGTGGTTCTCATGGCTTGGTGGTTGGCTATTATGTTTATTGTTTGGAGGATTTTACCATGCTAGATGATGGACTTTGGATGATGGGCGAGGTATCACTATGATGGCATTGATGTTTCCCACTCTTTCTTCTTTTTGGTTGGTAGCTATATGTAATTGTAACCATTCTCTTGAAGTTTGGCCTTACTATAGTGTTGCTCCTTGAGATGATTGTAATTGAGTGAACCTTTTCTTTAACTTTTACTCTTCTTTGCACTTCCTTTCTATGCTGACTTAATTGTACTCATCCTTTCAAAAGTATGCTTCAGATTTCTTTTATAGGAAAGGGGAGTATTGCAGGTGGATCTTGTTGGTATCAGAAGGACAAAATGAAGTTTGTTGCTCCTCACATGGATTTTATACTATTAATTTTTTGGTTTTTCTTTTGCTTTCTTTCCTTGACTATTGTAATAGTTAGGGGTTTATCTCTTTAGGATTTAATGTAGCTCTTTGAGCATTACCTTAGAGATTTAGCCCATCTAAGGACTTTGTACTTTTTTTGTGGCAATAAAAAATTCTCTAATGTCCCTAAAAAACCCCTAAACTAACCCAAAACCCTAAACCCTAAAAAGTTAAAAACTTAAACCAAAACTAAATAAAACTTAAGAATAATAAAAAAAACAAAACCAAAATAAAATATAAAAATAAATTAAATTAAAAACATAAAATAAAACCAAAACCTAAAAAAAAAAAATAAAATCAATAAATTGAAACCTAAAACTAAACTAAAAAAAATAGAAACCTAAATGATATAAAACTAAACCTAAAATAAAAAAAAATAAACCTAAAACTAAATAAAATAAAAAATAAATAAATACCTAAATAAAAATAAAAATAAAAATTAAAATAAACCTAAATAAAAATAAAAAATAAAATGAACTAAAATAAATAATAAATAAACTAAAATAAATAAATAAAAAATAAATAAACCTAAACCTATCAGTTTACTTAATTTATAAAAAAAAAACCAAATCCTAAACCCTAAAACTAACCCTAAACCTACAACCTACAACCCTAAACTACTAAACCCACAAACCTAAAACTAAACTAAACCCAACCTAAAACCCAACCAAATCTTAAAACCCTAAAATCTAACCTGCCAAAACCTACAACCCTAAACCATAAACAAGAAACCCAAACTACCCCTAAACCCTAAACCCTAAACCCTAAACCCTTCTAAACTCACAAACTCTAAAACAAAACTAGCAAACAAAATAAATAAAAATAAATAAGAAATAAAGACCTAAATAAAATAAAATAATTACCTAAATGAAAGCCCAAAACATAAACCTAAAAGGAAAAGAATTTAAAAATTAAAAACTAAATTAAAACAAAATAAATAAAACCTAAACTAAACTAAAAAACAAAATAAAACCTAAATAAAATAAAAAATATAATTAAAATAAAACATAAAATAAAATAAAATAAAACTAAATAAAATCTAAACTTAAGAAATAAACCTAAATATATAAAAATAAAACCTAAATCATAAACTAAAAAAAAAACAAACTAAACCTAAAATAAACAAAATAAAATAAACTAGACTTAAACTAAAATTAAATAAACTAAAATAAATAAATCCTAAACCTAAACCTAAAATAAACTAAACTTGAACCCTAAACAAAATAAAATAAATAAACTAAAAATAAACGTAGCTAAAACTAAAAAAAACCTAAAAAAAAACCTAAAACCTAAATCTAAAAAAAAATAAAATAAAACTTAAACCTAAAATAAAAAATAAAACCAAAACATAAAATTAAAATTAAAATAAAACTAAACTTAAAATAAACATAAACCTAAACCTAAACTAAAAAATAAACTAAAATAGAATACCTAAACTAAAATAAATCAAAAACTAAATAAACAAAAGTAAAACTAAATAAAAATAAAATATAAAATAAAATAAAATAAATAAAAATAAACTAAATAAACCTATGGTTTTCTTAATTAAAAAAAAAACCTAAACCTAAACCCTAACTCTAAAACCCTAAACACCCCAAACCCTAAAAAAACCTAAACCTACCCTAAACTACCTTACACCCCAACTCCTAAACCCTAAATAAATAAAACCTAACCCTAAACCCTCCAAATACTGACTCCCTACCTCCCAAAACTACCTAATCCCTAACCTTGACCTCAATAATACATCTATGCCTAATCCTATATAAACCTAACCCTAAAATAACTCTCCTAAATAATAATCTACTCTAAACTATAATAAATAAAAATAAAATAATAAATAATAACCTAATCTCTAACTCTACCCTACTCCCTACCTCCTAGATCCAAAATCCTAAACAAATACCCTACCAACTGACTACCCAACCCTAAACTAAAATAAACCTAAACCTACTAAATAAATAAAAATAAAAATAAACATAAACTAAAATAATATAAAATAATAAACTAACCTAAATAACCTAATAAATAAAATAAACTATAAAATAAAATAAAATACATAAATAAATAAAATAAATAAAATAAATAAACCTAAATAAAACCTAAACTAAATATATTAAAAATATAAATAAAATAAACCTAAACCAACTAAAATCTAAAATAAAATAAAATAAAACTAAACTAAATAACTAATAAAATAAATTAAACCTAAAATACTAAACCTAACCTAAACCTATTAAATAAATAAAACTAAATAAAACTAAACTAAACCTAAAAAATAAATAATAACCCAAACTAAACTTAATAAAATAAACCATAAAATAAAATAAAAATAAACTCCTAAAACATACCTAAACTAAACTCTAAAATAAACTAAAATAAATAACCTAAACTATAATAATAAAAAAATAATAACTAAACTAAATAAAAAATAAAATAAATAAAAATACTAAATAAAACCTAAAACCTTTAAACTAAAAACCTATCTAAACCCTGGCTTAAACCCAATAAAAATAGCCCTAAACCCTGACCTTAACCTGACCTAAACCTAGGCCATAAATAAACTACAAATAAAAAATCCTAAATCCTAAATGAACCCAACTAAAATAAACTTTAAATAAGACCCACTGACCTAACTGACCTCTGACCTCCTATCCACTGAGCCCACTATAAAAGCCTAAACACTAAATAAATTAAAATAATAAAATTAATAAAATAAAAAAAAATAAATAAAAGATAAAAATAAATACCTAAAAATAAATAAATAAATAAACCTAAGAAATAAAATAAAATATGATAAATAAATAAAACCTAAACCTAAACCTAAAAGATAAAAAAACTTAAAAAAATAATAAACTAAAAAATAAAATAAAAGATTAAAATAAAAATAAAAAAAAATAAAATAAACTAAAATAAAATAAAAAATAAAATAAACCTAAAATAAACTTAAAAACCTAAAATAAAATAAAAATAAAACTTAAACTTAAAAAACTTAAACCAAAAATAAAATAAAAACAAAATAAAAATAAAAATAAAACATAAACTAAATAAAATAAAATAAAACAAAATAAAATAACTAAAAATACTTAAATAAACTAAACCTAACCTAAACTTAAAATAAAATATAATAAACTAAAATGAACCTAAACCTGAAACTAAAACCTAAAAAAAAAAACCTAAAAAAAAACCTAAACCTAAAATAAAAGAAAACTTAAAAAAAAAATAAAAAATAAAATATAATAAAACTCAACTAAAAAATAAACATAAACCTAAAAACTAAAATAAAAATCTAAATATAAATAAACCTAAAATAAACCAACATAAAAAATAAATAAAATAAAATAAAAACTCTAAAAAATAAAAACTTAAACCTAAAAATAAAATAAAATAAAACTCAAAATAAAATGGTAACATAAACCTAAAAAAACTAAATAAAACTTAAGCTAAAATAAATCACTAAACTAAACAAAAAAATAAATAAACCTAAATAAAATAAAAAAATAAAATATAAATAAACCTTGGTTTGCTTAATAAAAATAAACCCTAAAACCTAATATCATAAAGGCCTAAACCCTAAAATAAACCCATAATCCTAAACTTTGGACCCTAAACCCAAATAAACCAAAAGCTAAACATAAATAAATAAAACCTAAATAAAATAACTAACTAAAACCCAAAAGAACATTAACTAAAACCAACTAAACCTAAAACTAAAAATAAATAAAAAAATAAAAACTAAACTAAAATAAATAACCTAAAATAAAAACTTAAATAAAATAAACTAAACTTAAAATAAATTAAATTATAAAATAAAATAAAATAAAACTAAACCTAAAAATAAACCTAAAATAAAATAAAATAAAACCTAAAACCAAACTAAAAAAAAAAATAAACTAAAAAATAAATAAAACCTAAACCTATAAAAATAAACTAAATAAAACATAAAAAATAAAATAAAATAAAATAAATAAAATAAACTAAACTAAACTAAAATTAAAACCTAAAAATAAACCTAAACCTAAACCTAAATGTAAAATAAAATTTCACCTTAACCTAAAATAAAAATAAAACCTAAACCTAAAACAAAATAAAATAAAACTAAATAAAAATGAACCTAAACCTAAAAAAAAAATAAATTAAAGAAAATTTAACTAAAATAAATAAACTAAAAAAATAAATAAACCATAAATAAAAAAAAATAAAACCTAAATAAAATAAAAATAAAATTAAAATAAACTAAATAATCAAAACTACTTAATTTAAAATATAAATAAATATAAATAAATAAATTACCTCACTAAAATTAACTAAACTCTAAACCCCAACACCCAAAACCCAAAATAAATCCCAAAAAAAAACCCTAAACCAAACACTAAACCTAACTAAACTAAAACTATAAACCCTAAACCCCAAACCCAAAACCCTAAAAACCTAAAAACCTAAACTAAACTAAATAAAATTTATAAATGATTAAAATTTCTAATATAAAAAAATATTGTATGAGCAAAGTAAACTATCAAGTTTCATAGAGATGCAAAATGGTGGCTTATCATGGACAAATGAAGAAGAATCTACTTAAGTTTAGACACTTAAGTGTCCATTTAAATCCTCTTATATAGCTATCTAATCATAAAACTCCTCTCTGTCGATATTGTCTTCTAAAACTCTTTCAATTTAGTAGATATGTAAGCTAAAATCTATGCCTTAAAAGCTCTATCTAGTAGGATTTCAATGCTTGATGTGCTAAATCTTAAAAATTAAGACTTGATGCAAAGTAAAGATTTTAAAATAGTGATTGTATGAAAAATCTCTTAATAAGTGGTGCATAACAAGACTAATCCAAAAAATATCTCTATATAAATTTAAAGCTCACTTACTAAACTCAATGTGGCAACATAATGTAACAAATAATTTTAAACACAAAAAGCAAGAAAGCTCAAGTAAAAAAATAAGTCAATGCTTAAAATAGGTGGCATTATTTTGTGAAATTTAAGACACTCATAGATTTTATCTAACATCAAAAATATGATTTGAGAGATTTTAGATCCCAACATAGTATTTATCATCTTTTATATTAATAGTAGTGTTACTTCATTTAGAGGTATTCATTTGAACTTGATTTATTGGTTGAAAGAATAATTCCATTCTTGACATTCTTTTAGGTAAGAATTCTAAAGTTTGTTGAAAACCACATGCAAATTAATTTTATGTAGTGTCTCTAAGTTTACTCAAGTTGATCTAAACCTACACAACATTAGCTTAATATTTCCTAATTTTAGAAGATAATAACAATACTTCAAATTTGTCCATGTACTCATTTATAATTTTGATTTTTGCTTTAGCAGTAAAATAAATAATTAATCTTAGTAGGATAAATACAATAAATTTTTTAACAACAATTTCATTTCAACCATGTAAAATTTATTAATCCCAATCTTCTCTCTATTTCTATAAATTTTGTTAAATATGTTTTAATTTAATAAATCCCAATCTTCAAGACTCACCAAACTAAATTAAACTAACCCTAAAGCTACCATTCTAAACTAAATCAAACCATAAATAAAAACTAAACCCTAAACCCTAAACCCTCTTAATAAACCCTAAACCCTAAACCTACTTAACCCTAAATCTAAACCCTAAAATTCCCTACCCTAAACCCTAAACTACCCTAAACCCTTTTAAAAAAACTAACCACCCTCCCTCTAACCTTTGACCCTTTCCCTCCTAAAACTTTCCCTAAACCTTCCCTATCTTAAAATAAAATCTTAACTCTACCCAAACACACTATTTAAAACCTAAACCTAAACTAAAATAAAAACAAAAAATAAAACTAAATCTTAAAATTAAACTAAACTAAAAATCATATTCTAAACCTAGACCTAAAAAGAAACTAAAATAAAAAACATAAACTCAAATAAATAAACAAAATTAATTAAAATAAAAATAAATAAATAAATAAATAAATAAAAATAAACCAAAACCTACCACCAATTTTTCTAAATTAAAAAAATTCCCTAAACCTTAACCTAAACCCTAAACTTTAAATCCTAAAGTTAAAGAAAATAAACCTAAAAAACTAAATAAAAAGCTAAAATAAAAAAACTAAACTCAAAACCACCCAACTCTACATGCTCTCTGTGATTACATTTTCCCTTCCAGTTTTCATTTTCCTTTTTCTTGGAATTTCATTTCGATCAATTTTTTTGATTGTTTATCTGATTGGCCTCTAATGTGATTTTCCTTTGCTCTTTCAATGGCAGATTTTCTATAGTAAGCTTATCCATCTTGGAGGCATCGGTAATCACATTCTAGAATTATGGATCCAAATCATTTTCTACTAGTTAAGTCCTTTAAAGATGCATTATCTAGAACCTTTCCCCTAATGCTTTTGAATTTGATCTGACCTCCTTTATATGATGCAAAATTGTGTGCTCGGATCTAGATGTGGAAAAGTTTAAGCCTTTGAATTCTCATTAGTTGGTAAATTTTCCTTACATTGAACACTAGATAACATCCATCATTTTCATAGCCTTAAACTTTGAGGTGTTTTCACTATCAATTGATTGATCCAAGGCATATTTTAATTACTCTCTAATGACTTAGATTATTCAAGATTTTTTGCTGTCACTTACTTGGTTTTAATTATCAAATGTGACTTAAAATGGTCTCCTCTTTTGATATAAGAGAATCCCCATGTTCTATATGGCTAGCTCTTCCTAATGAGAATACATTATGTTACACATCAAGTTCTCTGCGGTTGAGCTCTCTTTGGTCGGCCTCTTCAAATTGATCGGTCATAGTGAGATGACCTTATTGCTCATATTTTGGTTGAAATTGATATCTAAAAGCATCCTAAAGAATTTTGGTCGAGTTTGGTTATAATCAAAAAGTTGAATTTGAGAATTTTCTATTTTTTGCACACATTATAAGATTTATGGCCATGATCATTCTGAATGTTTTGTTTTGCATCCTCAACTTAAAAAAAATTTGCCAGATACTAATCCTTCTCTATCAAATGAAAAAATCAGTAAATTTTCTTATGTGCCTAAAGTCACTCAAAATGGGAATCCTACCCCAACCCCTACTCCTTTCTATCTATACTTTGATTGGAGAACAATCGAGCATGTTAAAAATAATCTTATGAGGTCCATGAGGAGGCTAATGATATCTTAATTATCATTTCTTCTAATTATAAAAATTTGGCTCCCCAAGACAATACCTTGACTCAATATAACCTACCCCTTTTGGCTAATGAACCCGAGGAGACTCATATGAACCTTAATGGTGAGTTGAATGGAAATTTTAGGTTGGATCAAAATCTAAAAACAAATTTTGGAGTTGATCCTTTGATGAAGGAACAAAATCTGAAAACTATTGATCTTCGATGATGGAACAAAATTTGAAAACTATTTCTAAAATTGAGCATGTAATCTGTGCTATTAATGGCTTCACAAAATCTCCTTCTCCTACTCTTGAGGATAAATGCATCTAACCCACTTTCTCGACTTAATTAACATTGATGAAGGAAATTACTATTAGAAATGCTTTGACTCTGGTACTATTGAATATGACAAATTCTCGGATGGTGATTCTTTGGACAACGATAGACCTTTTAAACTATTTAAAAAAATCACTTAAAGCTAGAATGTTCACTAATAGCTCCACTAGAACTACTAGATCTTCTCTAAATTCCCATATATAACTATTTCTAGTTTCCTTTTCTTCCAGCTTTATTATTTTTTTAGTTATCTCCTTTCCTTTCTTTTCTTATTTTATTATGATCAACTTACTAATTTGGAATGTTATTGGGACTCTCATTGTTTCAACCTATTAGAAGTCTTTCCTATTCATACATAGCCTTGTTGTTATTGAACCATTCATACACTCTTCTAAGATCAACCATGCTGCTAGAATGCTTAGCTTTCAAAACTTTTTTTTATAATATAGCAATAAAATTTGGTGTTTTTGGAATAATTTAGTCAACATATCTATCCTTGATGATCTTCAATAATTGGTTAATGTCCACATCTCATTGGGTGAATTTTTCTATTCTAGGTTTATTTATATGCTTGTAATAGAGTTGGTAGAACATCCTTGGACAACTTAAGAACCTTTGCCTCCTCGGTCAACAAACTAGTTGGTTGGTGATTTTAACTATTCTCTCTTCCTCGAAAGAAGGGAGGTTGCTCTCTAACACTCATTCCATGGAAGACTTTTCTAATATGATTTTTGATTGCAATGATTGATATTGGCTATTGGGTTGAATTCATGGCATAACTCTAGACCTCGGTGGCTTGATAGGACTCTTTTAATTCTCTTTAGATTAATCAATTTTACTTGTTGAACATTTGGAAACTTTGTCAATCATGCTTCACCATTTTAAATCCCTCTAATAGATTATCCTACCTCTTTGATTCCAAAATATGTGGATCCAACACATTGATTTCATAAATGTTGTATCCATTAAGGATGGCTCCTCTTCATCCGGATAATTGATTAAGCATGATTTGCCTCGGCTTAAGCAAAAGACTTAAAAAAAAACCTAAATTGGTGGAACAAGCATCATTTTAAAATCTCTTTGCCAATATCAAAATATGGAACAACTTCTCAAGATGTCATTTTTGATTCTACTAAACTTGAGAGTTGAATGAAGCTAAAGATAACTTGGTTAACTATCAATATGGAAACCTACTAAAAAGGCTACTAGCAAACATATTCTTGATGGTGATAGATATACTACTTCCATGCTCTTTTCAAATAAAAGCCTTAAACTCTATTAAAAATTTAAAATGATAGCTGGATCAACAATAATGATATTAAGATTATGTCATACATCATTTTAAAACATATTAAACAACCCTTCTTTAGAAGCTCTCAACTCTCACGATTCCCTCAATAATTACTAATGATGACAACCACTTGCTTAATGCTGTCTAATGAGATTGTAGTATTCTTAATAGAATGAACCATTACATTCTGGCCAGGGACTCACCATTCTCATTCCCAAAATTAATAATCACGAATCTTAGGAGATTTGGACCTATCGACTTTGCACCTTCTTTCATAAACTCATTCTAAATTAATTGCCAATAGAATTAGTCATTTGTTGCCTAAAATTATTTCCCCAACCTTTTCTCATTAAAGGTAGAGCTATATCGAACATTCTTCTAGCCCAAGAGCTGATTCATGACCTTGATGCTTCTACCAGAGGTGGTAACATCCATTTCAAATTGGGCATCTCTAAAGCTTTTGACAACCTCTCTTGGAATTTTCTCTTCCAAATTCTACATTTGTTTCATTTTTTTGACTATTTTATCCTTCTCATTAAAATTTTTATTACCAATGTTTGGTTCTCCGTTATCATGAATGGTGAGTCCCTAGGTTTTTTCCTTTCTATGCATGGATTGAGATAAGGAGATCCCTTATTTCCCTCTCTATTTATTATTATTGTTGAATATCTTTTTGAGGAATCTTAATGATCTTTTCAACAATAATCTACATTATATTTTAGAACTCAAGGTGGTCTTCCTATCTCTCATCTTAGCTTTTCTAATGACTTCATAATCTTTTGGAATGCCTCTATTCATCACATTAAAACTATTAAGAATCTTTGAAATAAATTTTGTAATGAAAGTGGTCTCTTTCTTAACGATGGTAAAAGTTGTTTCATTCCTTCCTCTAAAATCTCTAGTAATGGGATCAACCAAATCTTGAGAATTACTAATTTTCAACAATAATAACTTCTATTAAATATCTTGGTGCTCACTTTTAAAGGTAAAGATCACCTCTCTTTGATGAGTTATTCCAAAAAATCTCTCATAAAATTTTTGTTTGGGAATTTCATTTATTCTGATTTGGTGGTAGGCTCACTTTGATTAAGAGTACCCTAAACTCCATGTCTTTTTATCTCATTCAAACCATTATGCCAACCAATTCTACCATTAACAGAATTGAGCGCCTCCTTAATAAATTCTTCTAGGGTTCTAATAATTCTATTAATAGAATGCATTGGTCCTCTTGGTATAAAAGTTGTGGCACTCTTGTTGAAGGTGGGCTTGGATAATGCTATCCTGCATTTTCTTATATACTTTGGTAGAATTTTAGAGCAACAATAGTCTTTGGGCTAAATTCATGACCAAATCACGCGGTAAGGACCCTCTCATTTGCCCTTATAAAGTGGGAGACTCTCTTGTATGGAAAAGACTGTGTTCCATCAAATGGGAGGGGAAATCATTAGTCTCATGGGGGATTAACTCTAGCACCTCTTTCTTTTGGCAAGATAACTAGACTAGAGGTGGGTCCATTGATGATTTACTTTCAACCCACTCCACTGCTACTATTAAAGTGAACTCTTTCTAGCAGAATAATATGTGGAATAATAGTAAGCTTACTGACTATATTCATTTCTTTCTTTTAGATAAGCTTACTATTATTCCTATCATTCTAGAATCATGATCAGATCCTTTTAAGCTTTCCCAAAATGTTGATTTCAACCTTAAAATATGCGGATTCATATTAAAGAAGCTCATGATTTCTCCAATGTGTTTTTTTAAACTTTGGAATAACACTATTCCTATTTCTTATTCTATTCTAACTTGCATATTTTAAAAACTTCATCCCTGTTGACTCCTTGATGTGGTAAAGGTTTTACGTACCTTCAAAATGTTACTGTTGCTTTCACATTGAGAATGTGAATCATGTATTTGTTAACAGAGCCACTGCTTCCAAACTTTGTATTTGGTATGTTGAACTCTTTAATATTGTCAAATTCAATGGCTCCTTAACTCTATACCAACTTCTTGATGTTTATTTTGAAAATACTATTAAAGGCCACATTAGAGAGATAACTGCTATCACTCTTATTTGGTTCATATGGATGGACAAAAATGATGCAAAACATCATGGGATTCCTATGAACCATATGAGGATAATTGTTAGAATTAAAAATAAAATCCATGCCTTGTTTAATGCCAATTTAATTAACTACAATCAATTTAAAGGATTCAAATTTCTGGCCAATAAATTTTGTTTTAACTTGTCGGATCAACCCAAGTGTAAAGATGACAAGATTGTTTATTGGATAAAATCTCATGCTAATACTATTAAAATTAACAATGGCTCTGTTCTCAAAATACTTAATTTGTGGTGGCATTTTTAGAAACCTTAATGGTAAATTCCTTTGTGCTTTTGCTTACCCCCTTAATACTTGTTCTATTCTTTTTGTTGAGCTAATGGAAGTTTACAAAGCTATTGAGATATGTCTTCAAAAAGGTTGGCTCGATATTTGGATTGAGGTGGATGCCCTGTTGCTGATTGTCTTTTGACTTCCACCAAAGTGGGCAATACAAAATTGTACTACCTTTTAAAGCAGACTAGAGCTCTCCTTTCTCAACTCTATTTTAAAATCACTCATGTATGGCATGAAGGTAATGCATGTGTTGATTACCTTGCTAATCTGGGTGTTATATTAGATGGCATAAAATTCTTTCATCAACTTACACTTCATAAACATTTTTGTGGTTTGGTTAATTTGGACAATACTAGACTCCCTTACCTCAGAAATTAATTCATCCTTTTGTTTTGGCTATTGTATTACTTTAACGCATGACCAACCACTTTAGTGTTGTTGTTTCCCAGGTTTTCTTGCATCTTCCATACACGGTTATTTTGTGATCTTTGTGGCATCTGCTTTGGATTAATTCCCCAACTTTTATTTGGGGTCTTATTCTATTATTTCCACATTAATGGTAGGTGTTCCTTTTTTCTTCTACTAGATGGAGATATTTTCACTTATCGATTATCGGTTGGAGGAGATGTTTTACTTTCCCTTTACTTTCTAATCCAGGATAGACTTTTGCCATCAATATTTTATTTATGGGTCTTCTATCTATTTTCCATTTAATGATTAAGGTGTTTTGTCTCTTTTCCTTTTAAATGTCTTTGGGGCTCATGACTTTGTTGTCTCATTGTTTAATTGCTATATTTTTGTATAGCTTCATGGTAGACCCTAATTTATCTGTCTTTTCTCTCTTTAATAGGTCTGTGGCCCCTCTTATGCTCTCTAACCTCACCTCCACAACCTGTAAGGAGAGAAACTGCAATACCTTTGTTATTATTACTGTTTCTTTGTAGGATCGGAATTACTTCTTGATTTTCTTTAAGCCTATTTTTACTAATGATGTTGGCTTAGCTGCTGGTATGCTTTTCTTTATCTCGAAGGATTTCAATAATAGTTCTCCTTTGAACCACTTTACAGTCTATGTTGTACCAATATTTTTTACTAGATTATCTTATGGTGGGTGCAATAATTATTTTGTTGCTTTACTTGTTGGCTATTGGATTTTCGGGTCTTATGTCTAGCAGGTTGCTTTTGGGGTTATTTTTCTGATTGTTTCTTTGTTTACAATGGGGTAACTTATCACGATGTTTGTGGTCTATTTAATCTGCTACTATTTTTCCATCTTGGTTCAGTTAGACTTGTGGATCCTGATTATGCTATTACCTACTTGGTTATTAACTTATGTACTATTCTAAATGGGTGGTTTATGGCATTCATTTTGTTATTTCTTTGCCTTGGTTGGTGACTGGATTATCGGGTTTTATGCCCAACCTCTTGGGGTTGTCTCTCTGATTGTCTTTATTTGGTATTATTTGCGGTGGTCACTTATTACCTGGCTTATCCACCATCTGCCACTACATTTTCCATGGTTCTATTCGACTTCTGCATTTCCTGTTGTATTTTTGGTTTGGATTATGCTTTCTTGCTTTATATTTGCTGTTTGTTAATTTCTGCAATGATTATTAACAAGGGGGTTGTTAACATCTGCATTGTTTATTCTGAATGGGTTCCTTTTAAGCCATATTCTAAGTTGTACTCAACGTAAGTTTCATATATGTCCCATATGATTGGGATGGTGTTATATACATGCTAATTGATTTGCTTAAGATTACTGAGCTTTTCAACCGGTTGTATATTGTTTCTATCCTTTGCCTAGCCTTTTATGCTATTTTCTTGTGGTGGGTTTTCATGCTGGCCTAATTATACTCTGGGCTTTGGTATTAAAAAGGTGGATCTGGCAAAGATGGTTCATTTTCATATGTGTAGGGATTCTCATGCTATGGTGACTATATTGATGATATTTATCCTGCATGGGATCCCATTTCCCTTTCTGCTCTTTGTTGTCTCCGTTTCTATAGTGTATATGGCTTTGTTTAGGTTTGCAGGTACTAAGGCTCATAAGACTTTCAACAAATGGTAGCTATCTTCCCATAGGTTTGTAGGCTATGATGGCTGTGATGATTTCACTCCTTTTTGGTTTGGTAGTAGCTCTTGTGATGTAACCCTTCTATTGAAGTTTGGATGCTCATATTTACATCTGCCCTAATTTGGTGTGGTGAGCACGAGCCTTCTCACACACTTCTCTATAATTTTTCTTAGTTTATGCTACTTTAATTTTTCACTTTGTCTGTATTGCTTTAAGTTCTAATTTTATCTTTCTCTACTTTTTGGAGATACATTTCTCTTTTCTCTTGGTTTGCTCCTAGTGCCATGCTTTTTTCTCATCTAAAGAGCTTTGGCCTAGATCTATCCATTGGCTTATCTATGTTAATCATTTTATATCTTTTGCTTTCTTTTTCTTTTTTATTTTGCTTTTTCTTGTACTTAGATAGGGGATTTACTCTCTAGGCTGATTGTAGCTCTTTGAGCAGTAGTTTTGGAGTTTATCCCCTGTTAAGGACCTTGTAACCCTCTTTTTGTGGCAATAAAATTCCCCCTATATGGGGTTTCCAAAAAAAAAAAAATTCTTAAATGCTAAACCCTAAACCCTTAAAACCCTAAACCTTAAACCCCAAATTAACCCTAAACCCTAAACCCCAAACCAAAATCCTAACTCTAACCCTAAACCCTAAACCCTAAACCCTAAAACCCTAAATCTTAAACCCTAAACTAGCCCTAAACTCTAAACCCTAAAACTTAAAAACTCTAAACCTTAAAGCCTAAAGCATAAAGCCTAAACCAAACCCTGCTAACCTAAACCTAAAACAAACACTAAACCTACCACCAAAACCTTTCACTGAGTCCTACCTAAACCTTCCTGACCAGACCTCCCTACCCTCCAAACTTAAACTACTACATATAACCTAAATAAATAAAATTTAAACTTATAAATTGAAAAACTAAAATAAAAAGCTAAAATAAAATAAAATAAAATAATAAAATAAATAAATAAATAAAAAATAAAAAAAATAAATGAAGATAAATAAACCTAAACTAAATAAAGAAACCTAAAATAAATAAACTAAATAATAAAATAAAATAAATTAAAATAAATAAAATAAACTTAAACCTATGGGTGTATTTATTTTAAAAAAATTGAGATTTTAAAGAACCCTACTACCCTGCGCCCTAACACTAAACCCAAACCCTACCCTACCTACCCTAAACCCTAAGCTACCTAAACCCAAAAATAAAAAATAAACTTAAACCTAAAAAATAAAATAAAAATAAAACTAAATTAAAATATAATCATAAACCAAAACCTAAACCTAAAAATTAAACTAAAATAAAAAATTGAAAAAAATAATACAAAATAAATAAAAAATTAAATAAATATAAATATACTAGTTTACTTAATTTTTTTTTAAAAGCCGTGAACCCTAAACCCTAAATCCTATGCCCTAAACCAAAAAACTAACCCTAAACCTACAACCCTAAACTTTAACCATAAATCTTAAAAACCCAAAACCCTAAACCCTAAAATAAATTTAAAATAAAAACTTAAAACCTAAACCTAAAAAAATAAAACTAAAAAATAAAACCTAAAGCTAAAAAATAAAATTAAAATAAAACTAAACTAAAAATAAATATAGACCTAAACCTAAACCTAACAAATAAATTAAAATAAAAAATGTAAACTAAAATGAATAAACCTAAAATAAATAAACTAAACTAAATAAACTTAAAAATAAACCTAAATAAAAATAAAAAACAAATTAAGCTAAAATAAATAAAAATAAATTAAATAAACCAAAATATACTAGTTTACTTAAATTATGACCTCAAACCCAAACCACTAATAAAACTACCCACCACTCCCTACCCTAATAAACCCTGGGCCTTAAACCCTAAAATACACTTTAAACCTGACCATGACCATCACTCTAACCCCTCCACATTCCTGGGCCTAAACCCTCCACCCAAACCACAGGCTTTACTTCTTAACACCACCCTAACCCTTCCACTGACCTTCAGCCATCACTGACCACCACAATTTAATCTATGATCTGGTGACCCAAAACCCACCCTGACCTATAACTAGATCCACAGGCCCTGGCACTGAATTAACTGGGTGACCAGACCTGAGTCACTAGCCATGACCCTACCTGGGCCCCAGGCTGACCATGGGCCCTAACCTGGACTGGGTTATGAGGCTGAGCCTAGGCCCTGATCACTGAGCCTAAAACCCTGCACTCCAAGCCTCATGGGCCCTAGGCCCAGACCCCAGACCCTGAGCCAGTCACGGACTATGGCCCTAGGCCCTAAGTGACCATGGGCCCTGACCTGGAGTCCTGGATCAACCCAGGCCCTGAGTCCCCAGGCCACAGGCCTTGGGCTCTAGATCTGAACTAAGGCCACAAGGTGACCTGGGCCCCAAACTGAGCCATGGGCCACCCAAGGCCACAGGCCTGAGGCTGGGTGGTGGGCCCTGGGCCATGAGTCACCTGGGTTGTGGGCCTAAACCCTGGGCCCAAGTGCTGTGCCTAAATCCTGGGCTTAAACCAAACCTACTATAAACCACATAAATAAAATTAAGATGACTAAATTAAAGAAATAAACTAAATCTGACCTAAAAAAAAATAAACTTAAAACATACCCAGATAGATAAACTAGTTTTAAATAAAATAAACTAAATAAAATAAAAATAAAATAAACTAAAATAAATAAATAAAATCTAAATCAACCAGACTTATGGGTTGCTATTAAAGATCCACAGGCCTTGACCTACCCACTTTAAATCCTACATTAAACTAGGCCCTAACTAAACCTACCTTAAACCTAAACCCTGACCATTCACCCTAACCACCCTAGATCCTAAACTTGGCCCTACTGAACTCTCCCACACTTAAACTCTAAACCCTAAAGCTAAAAAACCCTGACCCTACCCCAGCCTCTAAACCTAAACCCTAAACTAAAATAAACTTAAAATAAACTTAAACACCTAAGATAAAACCTATGAAAAAATTAAAACTAAACCTAAAAATAAAATAAAATAAACTAAACTAAAAATAAATATAAACTAAACTACCGATACTAAAGATAAAACCTACTAAAATGGATAAACCTAAAACATAATAAACTAAATAAAATTAAAAATACCTAAATAAATAAAAAACAAAATTAAAAATAAAAAAATATAAACTAAATAAACCAATCATGCCGGGTTTGCTTAAATATGTTTTTTTAACCTCTAAACCCAGGCCCTAGCCAACCCTACCCAAAAATGACCATACCTTATCTAAATCCTGTAAACCCTGACCTAAAGGCCCTAAATGGGACCACCATACCACCCAGGCCACACTATCTTGGCCTACTCTGGGCTCTCCCTGGGCCCTACTCATTAAATACTAGGCCAACCTTTCAGTACTGCAGGAGCCTTTTGTGACCAAAACCTGAGTGACCAAAGGCCCTGACACTAGCTGACAAAGGCCCTGGGCTCTAAGATCCTGGGCCCTGGGTTCTGCTGACCTGAGCCTTAGGCTGGCCTAAAACCCTGGGCCTGGGTTATAATGACCTCACTGAGGCCCTGGGCTAGAGCCCTGGGCCCAGGCCACTAGCCACAACTCCTGGGCCCTGGGCCCCCAGACCCTGGGTTCTAAAGGCTTGGGCTTAGGCCACTGGGCCCTGGGCCCTGGCCCTAGGCCTAAACCTAAAGATATAACTTAAAAGATAAATAAATAAAAACCACCTAAATTAAAGATAAAATAAAACATAAACTAAAACCTAAACCTGGATAAATAAAATAAACTTGACCTTAAGATAAACTACTAAAGATAAACCTAAACATCTCCCACAACCTGGGCCTGCCCCTGACTACCACACCTTCCCTGAGCCCTAGGCCTTACCCTAAACCTAAACTTATCATGGGCTTTACCACAGGCCTGACCCTGGGCCTACCCTAAATTTAAAACCCTAACTACAGATCCTAAAATAAAATTTAAAACATAAACCAAAATAAAATAATGATAAAATAAAATAAAACTAAAACTAAAACATAAACCTAAACCTAAACCTATGTAAATAAATAAAATAAAATAAATAAAAAAAACTAAAAAACTAAAAAAATAAATAAACCAAAATAAAAGAAAATAATATAAAAAATAAATGCAATTAATAAAATAAACTTAAAATAAAATAAAATAAAACTAAATAAAAGCCTAAACCTAAAATAACCTAAAGAAACCTAAAAATAAATAAAACCTAAACCCTGAACTAAAAAAACACATAGATAAACAAATTGAAATAAGCACTAAATTAAAATAAGTAATACCTAAACCTAAGCCTAAAATAAACTAAACCTAAACCCTAAAACTAAATAAAACTAATAAACTTGGACCTAAATTAAAATAAACCTAAAAAATAAACTAAAATAAAACCTAAAACCTAAACCTAAAATAAAAGATCCTAAACTAAACATAAAAAAAAACCTAAAGCTAAAAATAAATTATAAAATAAACTAAACAAAATAAACTAAAATAAAACCTAAACTAAAATAAATAAACTTAAAACAAATAAATTAAAATAAATAAAATAAAACAAACCTAAATAAAATATAAAATAAAATAAACTAAATAAATAAATAAAATAAATACTAAACCTAACCATGGTTTTCTTGATTTTAAAACCACAACCCTAGGCCATAGCCCTAATCCTTGCTCCCTGGGCCTCACTAAAACCTGAGCCACAGGCCCTAACCACACATGGGCCTGTACTGATCCTAACCTGGAGCCCTAAACCCTAGGCCCACCCTGACTCACAACTGGGCCCTAAACTCAGATCACTGGGCCCTGGGCTTTAGGCCCTCAGGGCCCTGACCCTGAGCCACATAGGCACTAGGCCTTGGGCTAGCCCAGGCCTGGGCCTTGACCTGGAGTCTACCTTAAAACCACACCCCCTCTGAGCCTCACACTAAACACTGGGCCACTTGTTAAAACCTGAGCTAGGATATAAGACTAAGATAAGATAAATCTAAACTTTAAATAAGATAAAACTAAACTAAACCTAAATCTAGGCCTAAAAATATAAAATATAAAGATAAAATAAGCTAAAATAAAAAATTTAAAACTAAACTCAAAATAAAAACCTAAATAAAATAAAATAAAAAAATAAATGAACCATAATAAAATAAAATAAAAACTAAATAAAACTCTACCTAAAAAAATAAACCTAAAAAAAATAAAATGAAAAAACACACTAAAATAAATGAAAAAATAAAATAAAATAAACCTAATACTAAAAAATAAACTAAACTAAACCTAAACTAAAATAAAATAAAATAAACTAAAAAATAAACTAAACAAAAAAAAAAATAAAACCTAAAATAAACAAATAAAACCTAAAACCCAAATCCTAAAAATAAAATAAAACCAAAACTAAACATAAACCCAAAATAAAATAAAAATAAAACTCAACTAAAAATAAACATAAACCTAAAAAATAAAAAAAATAAAACTAAATAAAAGGAGATAAAACTAAAATAAATTAAAATAAAAATAAGATAAACTCAAATAAATAAAATAAACTAAATAAATGTAAACTTGGTTTGTTTAATTTAAAAACTATAAAATCCTAAACCTAAAGCCAACCTTGCTAAAACTACCAACCTATATGTGATCATGGACCTCGCCTTAAACCCTAAACTAAATTAACTCTTAACTGAGCCATAAAGCCAACCCTACCACAGGCCTATGCCTGGGCCCTAAACTCCCTAACTAGGCCCTGGGCTAGGCTAAATCTTGGGGCCTGACTGGGCCCTAAACCCTAACCTACTACTAGGCCATGAGCCCAGGCTAGATCACAGGCCCTTACTCTAACTCCAAACCCTGACCCACTGACCCAAACTTACCATACCCTGACCCTGATCACTGTGCTAAGATCCAAACCAACCTGATCTAAATAGATAAGATAATTGTCACCTATCTAATATAAACTAAAATAATACCAACTATAAGATAATAAACTAAAACCTTGGCCTACAAATGACCTAAACCTAAATAAAACTTAAAAGATAAAATAAACATAAACCTAAACATAAAAAAAATAAAACCTAAACCAAAAAATAAAATAAAACATAAAACTCGATTAAAAAAATAAACTAAACTTAGAAATAAATAAAATAAAAATATAAACTAAATTAAAATAAAATAAACTTAATAAAATAAAAATCAAATAAACTCAAATAAATAAAACTAACTAAATAAACTAAACCTACAAGTTTGGTTAATTTAAAAAAAACCTAAAACCTAAATACTATACCTTAAACCATAAACCCATATAACCCTAAATCAACAATCCTAAACCCACATAACCTATATCCTAAACCCTAAACCCTATGCCTAAACACTAAACTAAGCATAAATCCTAATCCTAAACTAACCCTAAAACCCTAATCCCTAATAAACCTAAACCCTAAAACTCTAAACCCTACCTAAAAACTAAACCTAAACCCTAAGCCCTATGAATGGGCAAAACCTTGATGGCAGAAACATCACTGTCAAGTAGGCTTAGTCTAGATCACAGGTGGGTGAAGGTGGAGGTGGAATTATCTGGGTGGTGGTGGGGGATCGGAGGTGCTAGTGGATATGGAGGTGGTGGCGAGGCGGTGTTGGTTATGGAGTTGAGGAGGCGGAGGTTACTGACCATGGTGGTTGCAAGGAGAGATCAAGGATATGATGGAAGATCTTTGCTACTGAGAGAGGGAGGTTCTGATGGGAAGTGGAGAAACTGAAGAATGACCGATCCGATCTGTTGCATATGAAACTGTCTTTATAGTAGATATGGTTCTACTTATCTTGGGTTTTTAATTTTCTCTATGGGGGCTCATTTTTTATCTATGTCATTGCTTATGTCTTAGAAAACTTGGGGTGCTACTTGGTTAATGAAATTGAAAAGATGAAATGTTGAATCTGAATATGTTCTCTATTAAAAAAAATGTTAAACCCTAAACCCTAAACCCTAAATTATAAACCCTAAACTAAAACTTAAACCCAAAACCCCATTCCCTAAACACTAAACCTTAAACCCTAAAATAACCCTAAAGCCTAAACCTTAAACCCTAAGAATGGGCAGAACCTTGATGGTAGGAACATCACCTTCAACTAGGGTCAGTCTAGATCTATCGATGGAGGCGAAGGTAGGGTGGAAGTTATCACAGTGCCGATGGGGGATCTGGAGGTGCTGGTGATAATAGCGGTGGTTATGGAGGCGTGAGGAGCGACCAAGGTTAAAGTCGTGGTGGTGGCGGAAGGAGAGATCAGGGATATGATGGAGAATCCTGCTACTCAAGAGACAGGAGTTAATTCTGATGGGAATTATGGAAATTGAAGAATGGCCAATCTGATCTACTGCTTATGGAACTATCTGGTTATACTTATCTTGGGTTTTTGATTTACTCTATGGCTGCTGATATTTTATCTATGTCATCACTTATCTTAGAAAATATGGGGTGATACTTGGTTGACGAAATTGAAAAGAAGATATGTTGAATCAAAATTTATTCTCTATTTATAAAAAAACTTAAACCCTAAACCCTAATTCATAAACCCTAAACCCTAGAACCTAAACCATAAAACCCTAAACCATAAACCCTAAACCCTAAACCCTAAACCCTAAAATACTAAACCCTAACCCTAAAACCCTAAACCCTAAACCCTATAACACTCTAACCCTAACATAATAACCTAAATAAATTGAAAAACCCTTTTCATGTGCCTTCCCCCTTTCAGAAATCTGGTGATTCAAGAACCCCATTTTCCATCATCATTTCTCACAGGCGATGTGAGGATTTTCACGATAAGCCCTTCCTTTTCGACCTTTGGCCTATCCTCCTCTCCCTTGATTTTATGGCTTCCATGCGGTTGATCGACATTTGGCAAGGCTAAATAGATAATTCTGCTCCTCCTAGGCGGTTCTGTTGGGTAAATCTAAGGCTGCTTCTTCTAAATCCTTCAAACATGCCTTATTTGGTAAGGATGCTTCAACCTCCCCTGAATTTTTGATTAATCTTGTTCATACAACTTTTAAAGGCATTCTGGCTATAATGAGTTTTGATTTGGATATTTAGAAACTCACCAAACCTTATGCCTTTACATTGATTGGTAAATTTTCTTTTATCAGCCTAATATGGAAGATATTCAATTTTTCTTTCATGATTTAAAGCTTTTATGTGCATTTTTAGCCAGTTTGTTAGATGGTCGTCATGTCCTCATTAAGTTATCTAATGATTTTGACTATAGCCATATTTTCTCTTGTCATTCTTATTATGTTAAAAATTATCAAATGCGCATTCTTAAATGGACTCCTTTTTTTGACATTCAAGAAAAATCTCCTATATAGCTAGTTTGGATTGCTTTGCCTAATCTTAGGATTCATTTTATTAATTATCAATTTCTTCATGCGGTTGGGTCTATTTTTGGTAGACCTTTACAAATTGATCAAGTAACTATGGCTAAGCCTCGACCTTCAGTTTCTTATATCCTTATTGAAATTGATGTAAAGAAGTTTCCTAAGGAGATTTGGATAGGGTTTGAAAAGTATGGTTATTTTCAGTCGGTTGAATTTGAAAACCTTCTTATTTTTTGCAATCACTGCAAACACCCATGGCCACATCTTTTTGAATTGTTTCATTTCTAATCCTCAACTTAGGAAAAATCTATTAAAATTCCTAAGCTGTTTGATCAGTCTAGAGATCATTTAACTAATAAAAATAAATTTTCTGCTTCTTTTAGAAAAGATAAAGATGTTGTTGATGGCATTCTGAATCTTTCTAATGCTTTACCTCTTGAGAAAGGTTTTGAAAATGCTTCAAGAAATGAAGACGTTGTTTTGAATGAAAACCAGATTTCAGTTGCTTTTATTCCTTTGCTTTCAAAAATTGTGCAAGATTATGGTGTTCTTGTTTTGATTTCTTCCTTTAAAGATACTTGTGTTTTACAACCTGAAAATTTTAAAGATAATGTTTCTCTTTTTGATTTTCAAGATCCTCTAAAAGAAAATGATGATTTAAATTCTTTAAATATGGAAGATGTTGATGGTATGGATATGGTGGATTTTTTGCAACCTGTTTCTTGCTTGCTTAACAAATTCATTTCTGCTCCTTCTTTAATGGCTAATTTTGATGGCAGTTTGCTTATGCTTTCTTCTCAATTAATGGATAAAAATGCTTTAGTGCCTTATCACTTGGAATCTCCTACCAAATCTATACTTGTTTAGATCTAATGCTCCTTCTGATGATGAATCTTTGGGAAATGAAATTGGTTTTCAAACTATTTTTGTGAAAAAGAAAAAATAGTTCAAAACTATTCCTCTAAAGTTTCTAATTATCGATCTTCTTCATCTTCTTTACCCAATAAGAATTAATGTTTAATTTTCTTATTTGAAATGTTAGGGGCATTGGTACTCTTACTATTAGGAATAGGATTAGGAACCTTTTTAGGGTTTATAATGTTAGTTTCTTGGTTATTCTTGAACCTCTTATTTTTTCTTCTAAAATTATGCATGCAGCTAGAATGAATGGTTTTTCCAATTATTATTTTAACAATAGCAATAAGATTTGGTTATTTTGGAATAATCCTCTTTCTATTAATGTTAATAATGGATATTTCAGTTGGTGATTATCATGCTTTTGGCTCTTTTGTTTATGCTTCTTGTAATATGATTGAGAGGAGGATTCTTTGGGATCAATTTTCAACTTTTGCATCTACTATTAATGATTCTTGGGTTGTTGGTGGGGATTTCAAGATGGTCCTTTCTATGAATGAAAGGAAAGAGGGTTTTTCTTCAAATTTACATTCTATGGAAGATTTTTTGAATAAGATCCTGGATTGTAATCTGCATGATGTTAGTTTTATGTGCTCTTAGTTTACTTGGAATAATCATAGGCTTTGGCAATGTTTAGATCATGCCTTATTTAATAACCGTTGGCCTTTGACTTCAATTGAACACCTTAGTAGAACTCTCTCGGATCATGCTTCTCTTTTGATTTCCATTAAGGATGCTATTCATAACAATAATGTCATTAAAATTTTTGATTTCAAAATATGTGGTTAAAAGATAGTAGTTTTCTTGATGCTATTGCTTCTAATTGGTATGCTCCTCTTGCTCCTGATGATTCTGCTTTTGGTATGAAGAGATTAAACTAAGCGAAAGGCTTAAGCATCATATTAATTGGTGGAATAGAAATTATTTCAAAAGTAGAGATGACCTTACCACTATGATCTCTCAAAATCCCACCACAGCCATAATAGCCAGTAGAAACTAAGCCATCATTGTTAACCATAATGTAGTGATAATTAGGTTTAATCCAATATATAATTTTTTGGGTAGGAGAGACATTACATGAGAGAAGGTTAATCCCAAAATTGAAGGCCATAGAAGCACCCTTTAAAACTAGAGTAAGTAAGATTAGCTTTGAAATAACACATAATTTTATATTTGGCTCTAGAAATAATACGATGATAGTTCATAGGAATATTACAATGCTTAGCATCATTTCCTCCATCCAAATATACCAAAGAATAGTAGTATACAAAACAATTTTAACATGACCCTTAGAAGTATGAGAGAAACAAGCTTCAAGAAGTTGCATAATAGAAAATGAACCATTAACATGGAAAGTATTAAAAATATTATCATACTATTTCCACACTTTAGTAGCAATAGGGCCATTCACAAAAACATGATCCACAATTTCAATGTGATAGCAATAGTAGCATTAGAGGGGAGATGGAAGCATTTTTTTTTTTCAAAAAAGTAGCATCCACTGGGATATAATGCTTTCGAATGTGCCAAGCTAAAACCAAAAATGAAGTAGAGGCATAAATATTCCATATTTTAGTAAAAACCAAGGACTCTTGATATTTAAATCTGATGAAGTGCCAAACATCCTTAAAAACAAAATCTCTAAAAGAAGATTTTTTTAAAGAGAATTTGGTCCGGTTCGTTAGGGAATGGGCAAATTTTTAGGATTTTGTAAACTGTCACATTAGGGATAAGGATATTTAATTGAGCCACAACCTAGTTATAGTGAGTAATTAAATGATTAATCTTAAGCATCATAGTGGAAAGATTATTAAGCAAGGAATCAATAGAGCTTTTGCCCAATTGCCTTACCAAAAGAAGAGGAACCAATTGACACACCAAGAAATTTTATTCTCGACATTCTATTTGATACTACAAAGTCTTCTCCTCAAAGGAGAATCCCCAGATTTGAAAGCACAAATGAGGGGATGTTTTCCTTGACAATATTTATCATGCATAAACTCAGATCAGTGATTATGGTTATTTCTAAAATTCCATCACATTCTATAGGAAAAATAGTCAATAGAATCCTCTAACATTTTGCAACCCAAGCCACCTTCAATATTAGGACCACAATGGTTGTACCAACTAGCCCAATATAATATTTTGGTAGAAGAGCTAGATCTCCAAAAAAATTTATTAAAAAGTCTATTGATCCTTTTACTAATAGAATGGGTAGGAACAATAGTATATAAGAGATACAGAGGTAGAGAGCAAATGGTACTTTTGATTAAGGTAAGTGTAGCACCAAAGGAAAGTAAATTAAACTCGTAAGAGGAGGTTTTCTAATTTATTTGCTGAATGACTTCATCAAGAAAGAAGATCTTTTCATTCCTCCATATAAAAGAGTATCAAAATACTTGATAGGGAGAATTTGTTGTGAAGAACCCATAAAATTCTTAATAACATTGATCTTAGGTGAGGAAATAGAAGAGCTAATAATAAAATAACTTCTATCAGGATTAATATTCAAGCCACTCTCCATGCCAAAAGTTAAGAAATTACACAACTTTTAATATAAAGAATATAGCTATTGCAAGATATAATGAAATCATCGCAAAATTGAGGTGAGAAATGGGAAACCCACCGGTTTACGTAGTACATGTTAGGCATTTTACTAAACACCTAGTTAATACATCTAGAAAGATATTCCATAATAATAGAGAAGAGGGTAGCAGAGAGAGGGTCCCCTTGCCTTATCCCATGAGAAGAAGAGAAGAAACCATGAACTTCACCATTGTGGATCAAAGAAAATAAAGAATTCTCAATCACATTCTTATTCAAAGAAATAAATTGATTAGAGAATCCAAATGATGCCAAGATTTTATATAGGAAAACCCAACCAATATTATCATAAGCTTTGGAAATGTCAAGCTTAAAAAGCAGGTTTTCACTGTGAACTTTGGCATTCAAATCATGGATCATTTCTTGGGCTAAAAGAACATTATATGAAATGGAGCGCCCTTTAACAAATCTGGTTTGATTGGGGGAGATAATTTTAGGAAGCAAGATACTCAACCTTTTAGCCAACATCTTAAAAGTATGTTTGTTAAAAAAAAAAGCAAAGGCTAACTGGCCTAAATCACTCCAAATTTTCGTATTGTCCTTCTTAGGAATTAAAATAACAAAATATTTGGGAAGAGTACTACCTTTAAAGAAATCAAGAACAACTTTAACCAAGTCCTCTTTAATGGTAATCCAACATGTTTGGAAAAAGAGGGTAGTAAAACCATTAGGGCCAGCCACTGAGTTTGTATTCATACTTTGCAAAGTGCAGCAATTTCATGCTCAGAAGGCAAGGAAGAAAGCATCTTGTTATCATCATCAAAAATGAGATTAGGGATAACTTCAGGCGAAGAAATCTCATCATAAGCAATAATTTTATTAAGAAGCTTTGTATAAAAAGAAATAGTAGAATCAATAAGCTCCTTTTTATCTGAACCCCAAACACCATCATTAGTTTTAATTTTGTGAATGTGGTTTAGAGCCTTTTTCTTTCTAACCATGGCATGAAAATATTTAGTATTATGATCACCATCAGAGAAACATTTCATAGAAGCTTTTTTTTTTTTGGCAAATAGGTCTCCTCCATGTCTTGATAACATGTTAACCTATTTTTAGCTTGAGCCAACAAATGGATTTTAGAAAGGTCATTAACAACAGCATCTTCCAAAACTATAACCACATTCTCCATTTCTTTTATATTGACAAAAAGGTTCTTTAAATGATGTTTATTCCACCAATTAGGGCATTGTCCTCATCCCAAAAATAGAATCATTAGGATGGAGAGGTTCACCCCTGTTATTAGCAACGTCATCCAAAAATCTATCATCCATGAGCCACATATTTTGAAAGCAAAAAAGGATAGGAGAGGAGGGTTTAGTAACATTTAAGTTCATAGTGATAAGCAAGGGAAAATGCTCCAAAATGGTTTTGCTTAAGTGCTCCACAGAAGTACTAGAGAGAAGGTTAATCTGCAAATGGTTAAAAAAACCCAATCTAACTTTTGTCAGAGTCTATAATTATTCCAAGTAAACTGAGACTCACTAAAGCCAATATCAGTATGATAACAATCAAGGATCATGTTATTAAAATATTTCATTGAAAATAAGTTCTAAACATTACCAATTCGAGGAAGAAGAGAGATAGTGTTAAAATCCCCACCCACAAACCAAGGAGCATCGAGAAGAGAAACTAAAAAGATCTTCCTAAAGAAGTTGTCTACCATTTCTATTACAAGAAGAATAAACAAATGAACCAAAATAACACCAATTATCATAAGTAATTTTAACATTCGCAACTTGGAATAAATCTTCGAAAACCTGTAGAACAAAAGGACTATTCTAAAAAATCCAAATTTTATTGCTTGAATTAGTAAAAAAATTACCAAAACCAATCATTCATGTAATAGAAGGAATGTTAGAAGGAAGAATAAAGGGTTCCAAGATAGCCAAAAAGGAAATGTTATGAGAACAAACTAAATTTCTAATTCTATTTCTAACAGAGAGGGTACCAATCCCTCTCTCATTCCAAATTAAGAAAGAAACCTTTTTTTTTAGCAGAAGAGCCAGATCTAGTAACTCTGGCAAAGTTAGGAAATTTAGTTTTAGGAGTTCTATTATTCTTTCTAAAAATGTTTGAAATTTATTAGTCAAATCCACAACATCACCATCAGATAGGGATTGTTCAGGGATATGCTTGAAATAAAGTTGCACATTAAAACCATCATTGCAGGCCACTTCACCTTCTTCCAAATCATTATTATGTTGCAAAATCAATTTAGAAATTTGTTCAACATTAGATGAAAAAGTAGGAGATGAATTAGAATCGTTTAAAGCACAAGTGCCAAAGTCAGGATTAGAAACTTTATCCTAAGATTGCTCACTAATCAAGCCCTCATGAAGGATCATATTTTCTTGAATTATAGGTGGCAAAGAAGCAGGAATAGAATCATTTGAGATAGAATCATCATCCATAACTTTATCCTTTGGAAATTTTTAGTTATATCCAACTCTACTAGAATCGAGCAAGCATTGCACGGTGTTAAGCGGTCGCCTAATCAACTTGAAGAGGATGACCGAACAGCACACCCACAGTAAAAAAAACTCATGATTAATGAAATGAACATGCAAATTAGGAAGATAGGTCCAAACTAGAATAATAGGAGATTCCTCCTTAACATCAAATGAGGCATCCATTTCAACAATAACATCTAATAATTGAAAACAAAATATGAGCATCAAGAGAAAACTCAAGAATAATATAAATTAATTGAATGCTGAATCAAGAAATGATGGGAATCAATCAATTCGACAGAAAAAAATACTAGAGAGCTTCAAGTTATGAAAAAATAAATGAATATTCTCCAAAGTAGGATGACACAAAGTGAATTTACCCAGCCAATGTGAATTCAAAGAGTTTCGCAAGCCTTTACATAATCAAATTAGAACACATTATCATGGGTACACCTCATTAGAAGGTAGAGATAAGTTTGAGAGACTCACCAGTGTAATTGTCCTTACCAATAAGAACATCCCTGAAAGATTTTAAAGCTAGCGAAGGGTTTAATCTAGAGACCCTCATGGAGTTAGAAACTTTCACGGGAGCAGCAGAAATCTATGGATTACCCCGCAAGGAAGTAGAGAACACAACCATGATCAATGATAGAACATGATAGAAGAAGCTGAAAGCCATGATAAGCCATCAAAATGGAAAACTAGCTGAAATGTCCACAGGAAAAGTCACAAAGGAGGCACACCTCCATAGGGAAAATGAAATTTGCCAGAGCACCCAAAAATGGACAAGAGGAAAGATGGGGTTTAGAGTTTAGGATTTAGGGTTTAAGGTTTAGTATTTAGGATTTATGGTTTAGGGTGTCAGTTTAGGATTTTGGGTCTAATATTTAGGGTTTAGGGTTTAGGGTTTATGATTAGTTTACAGTTTAGGGTTAGCAACTTTAGTTGGGTTTAGGCTTTCTTTGGGTTTAGGGTTTTTTTTAGGGTTTAGGATTTAGGGTTTAGGGTTAGTTTAGGGTTTAAGATTTAGGGTTTAAGTTTTAGTGTTTAGGGATTAGGGTTTACAATTTAGGCTTAGGGTTAGGGTTAAGGTTTATGATTTAAGGTTTAGGGTTTAGGCTTTTTTAGGTTTATGATTTTGGGTCTAGGGTTAGTTTTATGGTAAAGGGTTTAGGGTTTAGGGTTTACGATTTAGGGTTTAGGGTTTAGGATTTAGGGTTTAGGGTTCAGGGTTTAGGGTTTAGGGCTTAGGATTTAGTGTTTTTTTTATATAAAGTGAACTTAGGTTTATTTAGTTTATTTTATTTTTTATTTTTTATTTAGGTTTATTTTTTATTTTAATTTATGTTTTTGGTGTAGGCTTACGTTTATGTTTATTTTTTAGGTTATTTTTAATTGAATTTAATTTTTTAGGTTTAGGTTTTTATTTTATTTTTTTAGGTTTAGGTTTAAGGTTTTCATTTTAGGTTTATTTTTAGGTTTTATTTTTTAGTTTAGGTTTAGGGTTACTTTTAATTTAATTTATTTTATTTAGTTTAGGGTTTATATTTAGTTTATTTAAGGTTTATGTTTAGGTTTTATTTATTTTATTTTAGTTTATTTTAGTTTAATTTTATTTTATTTTGTTTTTTATTTTAGGTTTAGGTTTTTTTTAAGTTTATGATTTTTTTTATTTTAAGGTTTATTGTTTAGGTTTAAGTTTCTATTTACATTTTATTTTATTTCATTTTAGCTTTATTTTATTTTTATTTTACATTTAGTTTTTATTTTATTTAGGTTTTTTATTCATAGATTTATTTTATTTTTAGTTTAGTTTAGTTTTTATTTATTTTATTTTAGTTTATTTCTACTAGTTTATTTTATTTTATTTTATTTTTAAGTTTAGGTTATAATTTTATTTTATTATTTTATTTTATCTATGTTTAGGTTTTTTAATTTATTTTATTTTTAAGTGTTATTTAGTTTAGGTTTAGGGTTTTAGGTTTTTAGGGTTTAGAGTTTATGGTTTTAGGTATGAGATTTAGAGTTTTAGGGTTTATGATTTTATTATTTAGGGTTTAGGGTTAGGTTTTAGGGTTTAGGATTAGGGTTTAGTGTTTAAGTTTAGGGTTTAGGATTTTTTTAGTTTAGGATTTTTTTATTTTAAGATTTAGGTTTTTACATTTAGTTTTTATTTTATTTGGGTTTTTTATTTTTAGATTTATTTTATTTTTTAGTTTAGTTTAGGTTTTTATTTATTTTATTTTATTTTTAGGTTTAGGTTTAAGTTTTAGTTTAGGTTTTAATTTTATTTTCTTATTTTATTATATCTAGGTTTAGGTTTTATTTAGTTTAGGTTTAGATTTTTAGGTTTTTAGGGTTTAAGGTTTTGGGTTTTCTGTATAAGGTTTTGGGTTTTAGGGTTTTTTTGGGAAATCACGTATATGGCAAATTTTATTGCCACAAAAAAGTGGTTGCAATGTTCTTAAAGGGGATAAATTCCAGAACTACTGCTTAAAGAGCTACAATCAGCCTCGGTAGTAAATCCCCTATCTAAGTTCATCCAGAAGCAAAAGAAAAGAGTAAGGCAAGCAAAAGATACAAAGTGATTAACAAAAGTAAGCAAATGAAGGGCGAGGCCAATGTTACGTAGGAAGTGAGAATGCATGAAACTATGAAGCAACTTGAGAAAAAAGAAAAGCACACGCAAGATTGTAGATAAGATGAAGTTAGGCAGTTAAAGTAACAGAGAAAATGATAAGTGAACAAAATTTGAAATTAGTAATAATAAGAATAAGATAGAGGAGGCTCAGCTCAGTCACACCAAGTTGGGGGCGATCAATATGAGCATCAAAGTTTAGCAGAAGGTTTACATCATAAGAGCTACTACCAAACCAAAATGGGTGAAAGCATCACACATATCATAGCCAACAAACCTATATAAACCATTTGATGAAGATCTTTTGAGCCAAAATACTTACAAGAATAGGCAAAATGTATACAGTGAAAGAGTCAAAGTAAGGGGATCCCATGCTAAATATATGTCTTCATGTTAGGCTCCATGGCATGATAATCCCAAATAAAATGAAAGAGAGCCATGAATGTCAGGTCATCCATAAACTAGATCTAAGGATAATAAACAACAAATTTTGAAATCTAGCCTTGCAAGACAATAGCAAGGAATTAACCCCATTCCAATCTGTAGGACTTTAATAAATATACATTCTTGGTAAGCAGTCGATAGCTGGTTATTTCCCATCAAAAGATAAGCAAAGAATGTAAGTAATGCGACTCTTAACAACATCCTTATTTCAAAAAATTGAGAATAGCAATTATAAAGGGAAACAACATACCCTAAGCCCAAATTACCTTAGGAAATGGAAGTACAACAATAGATAAGAAGACACAGGTAAAGGGCTGCTCCCCACCACAGATAAATCCAGTAAGAGATAATCAGAGATAACACCACATAAATATTTTCCTTATGATCAAACTCATTAATCCAGTTCGATAACAATCCACGAGTAATAGCAATGTGGGCCACCCAATGAGATTAAATAATGAAAATATTAAAATCAAAGAGGAAAAATATAGTCCAATGATGCACAAATGTAGCATAAGCTAGAGGTAAAATAGCATATGAAATTATTTGCGGTCCAAATGCTAACAGCAAAAACCCAAAATCCAATAATCAAATTGTGCAGGAAATAGCCAACAACCCCAAAAACAACCTGCTGGATAAGGGAAATAGCATACCCCAAGCCTAAATGACCACAGGAAATGGGAGGACAATAGCAGATAGAAAGAAGGTAAAGGGATATGATAACAGCAAAAACCCAAAAGCCCATAACCAGAATGGGCAGAAAATAGCCGAGAACCATAAAGACATCCTACTTGATAAAGGACCCAAAAATCCAAAGGCCACTAGCATAATAATAATGCAATTATTACCCCCACCAAAATTAAGCAAAATAACATCAAAATCGATGCAAAATAGGATAGGCAACCACAGTGGGAGGTGAACATAAGATTCAATGATCCATAATAGCCAACCAAGATAGAATAGAAACAGCCAATAACCAACCCCATAAAAATGGAAGATGCTTTCCAAATAGAGAGGGAAAAGGCCTGGCCAAGGCAAGCTAAGTAGAAAATGCAGCAACAAGTGAAATCAGCTGTAGGCCCAACAAAAGCAGCAGGTTTTGGGTTTTATGGTTTATTGTGTTCTGGTTTAGGGTTTAGGGTTAGGGTTTAGGATTTAGGGTTTAGGGTGTTTAAGATTTAGGGTTTAAGGTTTAATGATTTTAGGCTTTAGGGATAAGCTTTTTCATTTAGTTTAGGTATGTTTATGGTTTAATGTTTATGGTTTTGGAATTTATGGTTTAGGGTTTAAGGTTTAAGGTTAAAGTCAAGTTTAGGGTTTAGGGATTAGGGTTTACGATTTAGGGTTTAGGTTTTAGGATTTTTTGGGTTTATGATTTAGGGTTTAGGGTTAGCTTAAGGTTTATTATTAGTTTAGGGTATAGGCTTTAGGTTTTACTATTTTTAGGGTTTAGGGCATTTAGGGTTAGGGCTAGTTTAGGGTTTAAGATTTAGGGTTTAAGGTTTAGGGTTAGTTTAAGGTTTAGGCTTTAGGGTTTTGTTTTTTAGTGTTTAGGTTAGTTTTTTAAGTTTTAGGTTTAAGTTTAGGTTTCATGGGTTTATAGTTAGTTAGGGTTTAAGGTTTAAGATTTAGGGTTTAGGGTTTAGGTTTACGGTTTAGGGTTAGTTTATGGTTTTGGGTTTTGGATTTTGGGTTTAGGGTTTAGGGTTTAGGGTTTTAGGGTTCAGGGTTTTAGGGTATAGGGTTATAGGTTTAGAGTAGTAGGTTTAGGGTTTAGGGTTTAGGGTTAGTTTTAGGGTTTAGGGTTTAGGGTTTAAGATTTAGGGTTTTAGGGTTTAGGGTTATAAGTTTAGGGTTAGTTTTAGGGTTTCGGGTTAGGTTATTTTATTTTATTTTTTATTTTTTGATTTTATTTTATTTTTTTTAATTTAGGGTAAGGGTTTAGGGTTTAGGATTTTTTTCAGTTTAGGGTTTAGAGTTTAATGTTTATGGTTAGTTTTAAGGTTTAGGATTTAGGGTTTAGGGTCTTGGATTTAGGATTTACGGTTTATGGTTCAATGCTTAGGGATTTTTTCCAAAAACATTAAGTAAACTGGTAGGTTTAGGTTTATTTAGTTTATTTAGTTTATTTTTTATTTATTTTACTTTATTTTATTATTTATTTTTAAGTTTAGGTTTAGGTTTATATTTTATTTTTTTAGGTGTAAGTTTTAGGTTTCTTTTTAGGTTTATTTTTAGGTTTTATTTTTTAGTTTAGGTTTAGGTTTATTTCTAGTTTATTTTGTTTTATTTAGTTTAGGGATTAGTTTACTTTAGGTTTACGTTTAGGTTATCTTTATTTTAGTTTAATTTTAATTTATTTTGTTTATTTTTTATTTTAGGTTTAGGTTTTTTAGTTTAGGATTTTTTTATTTTATGGTTTAGGTTTTTATTTAATTTTTATTTTATTTTATTTTAGGCTTATTTTATCTTTATTTTACGTTTAGTTTTTATTTTATTAGTGTTTCTTTATTCTTAGATTTATTTTATTTTTTTAGTTTAGTTTAGGTTTTATTTATTTTATTTTATTTTTAGGTTTAGGTTTAAGTTTAGTTTAGGGGTTTAGGGATTTAGTTTTAAGTTAGTTTAAAGTTTAGGGTTTATGGTTTTAGAGTTTAGGGTTTTTTAAAAAAGTAAAGAAGGTTTAGGTTTATTTAGTTTATTTTTTATTTATTTTAGTTTATTTTATTTTTATTTTTATTTAGCTTTATTTTTTATTTTTTATTTTTATTTTGTTAAGATTATTTATTTTATGTTTATTTACTTTAGTTTAGGTTTTTTATTGTAGTTTAATTTTTAAGTTTAGGTTTAGGTTTATGCTTATGTTTTAGTTTAGTTTTATTTTTATATTATATTTTTTAGGTTTATGCTTTATTTTTAATTTTTACGTTTTGGTTTTGGTTTTTATTTTAATTTTTTAGGTTTAGGTTTTATGTTTTTATTTTAGGTTTATTTTTTGGTTATATTTTTTAGTTTAAGTTTTGGTTCATTTTAGTTTATTTTATTTTATTTAGGTTAGGGTTTTAATTTAGTTTATTTTAGGATTTAGGGTTTAGGGTTTATGGTTTAGGGTTTAGGATTTTATGTTTTAGGGTTTTAGGAGTTAGGGTTATGATTTACGATTTAACGTTTAGTGTTTAGGGTTTAGGGTTTAGGATTTAGGGTTGTATGTTTAGAGTTGTAGGTTTAAGGTTTAGGGTTTAGGGTTTAGGGTTCCGGGTTAGTTTTAGGGTCTACGGTATAGGGTTTGGTGTTTAGGATTTAGGGTTTAGGGTTTAGGGTTTACGGTTTAGAGTTTTTCTTTTAAATTAAGAAACCAATCGATTTATTTTTAGTTAGTTTATTTAGTTTATTTTTTAATTATTGTAGTTTATTTTATTTTTTATTTTTATTTATGTTTTTTTATTTTTATTTTGTTTAGTATATTTATTTTAAGTTAATTTTTTTAGTTTAGGTTTTTGATTATAATTTATTTTTTAGGTTTAGGTTATGTTTATTTTTTAGATTAGTTTTATTTTTATTTTATTCTTTAGGTTATGGTTTTATTTATTATTTTAAAGTTTAGGTTTATGTTTTTATTTTATTTTTTTTAGGTTTTGCTTTTAGGTTTTTATTTTAGGTTTATTTAAGGGTTTTATTTTCTTTTTAGTTTAGGTTTATTTATAGTTTATTTTATTTTATTTAGTTTAGGGTTTAGGTTTAGTTTATTTTCGATTTAGGTTTACATTTTATTTATTTTCATTTAGTTTATTTTAGTTTAAATTTAGGTTTATTTTATTTTATTTATTTTAGGTTTAAGTTTATTTCTATTTTTTAGTTTGAGGTTTAGGTTTTTTTATTTTTTTAGTTTTTATTTTTAAGTTTATTTTTTAGGTTTAGGTTTTTATTTAGTTTTTATTTTGTTTTATTTTAGGTTTATTTTATTTTTATTTTACATTTGGGTTTTATTTTATTTAGGTTTTTCATTTTAGGGTTTATTTTATCTTTTAGTTTAGTTTAAATTTTTTTAATTTTATTTTAGTTTAGTTTTTATCTGTAGGTTTAATTTTAGGTTTTTATTTTATTTTATCCTATTTATTTTATCTAAGTTTAGGTTATTTATTTATTTAATTTTTTTGTGTATTAGATTAGGTTTAGGTTTTCAATTTTTTGGGGTTTAGGTCAGGATCAGTTGGAGTAGGGTGGTTTAGTGCTCAGGCAGGGCCTAGGGCCTATGCAAAATTCTCAGCTTTACCAGTGGCCTTGGCCCAAAGTTTAGTGTATAGCATCCTCAGTATATTATGGTAGGTCAGGATTTGCCCAGGGTTTGGGTCAGGTTTGGATCTGGGTAGTCTGTTTATCATCAGGGTCAGGGCTCAGTGGGTGAGTCAGCTCAGGTCTGGGGCCTAGGGCTCAGGGCTCATAGATTGTGTAGGTTTTAGATGCAAACCCGTAAGATTTAGTGGTATTTAAAGATTTATTATTTATTATTTTTTATTTAGGGTCTCAAGAGTAGTTTGGTTAGTTAGTAAGTTTAGTTTAGCTATTAGTTTGGGTTTTTTTTTAAATTTATTTGGGATATTTAGTTTATTTATTATTTATTTTATTTTATTTAGTTTATTTTTTTATTTAGTTTAGTTTTATTTTTTTTATTTTATTTAGGTTTTAATTTTGTTTATTTTTTTAGGTTCATATAGGTTTAGGTTTGTTTTTTAGTTGAGTTTATTTTTTGTTTAATTTTTTTAGTTTAGGTTTTACTTTTATTTTTTTATGAGTTTAGGGTTTATTTTACATCTCAGTTAGGTTTAGTTTAATTTAGGTTTATTTTAGTTTATTTATTTTTTTTATTTAGTTTATTTTAGATTTAGTTTTATTTTATTTTAGTTTAGGTTTAGGTTTATTTTATTTGTTTATTTTATTTTATTTTAGGTTAATGTTTTAGTTTAGGGTTTTTTATTTATTTATTTTTAGGTTTTATTTTTTTTATTTTATTAGATAATATTTAATTTATTTTAAGTTTATTTTATTTTATGTTTAGTTTTATTTTATTTAAGTTTTTATTCCAGTGAGTTTATTATCATTTAGCTATTTATTTATTTTATTTATTTTATTTAGTTTTAGTTAGGTTTTATCTCAGTATCCATTAGGTTGTAGGGAAGTTATGAGGGCTCAGGTCAGTTAGTGGCCTGGCCTAGGTTTAGCTTAGCTAGTGGTTTGTGGCTCAGTAGGTTTAATTATTGAGTGGGCTATTAATAGTTAATTTATATTATTATTATGTTAGTTAGCCATTATATCCAGTTAGGTTTATTACCTTATTTATTATTAATTTTTTATTTAGGTCATTTGGGGTATTATTTTTTAGGTTTATTATTTAGTTGGTTTTTACTTTATGTGGATTGGTTTTAGTTTAATTTAGTTTATTTAGTATTAGTTTGGGTTATTAGTTTTGTATTATTTATTGTTTTAATTTTTTTATTGGGGTTCAATTTTAGTTTAGTTTTATTAGTTTTATTTCGTGCTCTAGTTTTGTTTAGTTTTAGTTTTTAATTTAATTATGATTTTATTAGTTTTTTAGTTTAGGGTTTAGTTTTATTATTTTTTATTTATTATTACTATTATTATTATTAGTTTTTTTTATTTATTATTATTATTATTTTTTTATTATTATTCTTTCTTTATAAGTTAGTTTAGTTTTATTTATTATGGTTTATTTTAGTTTTATTGAGTTTATTTTATTAGTTTTATTATTATTTATAGTTATTTTATTACTTTAGGTTTATTATTAGTTATTAGTTTTTTTATTTACCATTATTACTATTATTATTATTATTATTATTATATTATTATTATTATTATTATTTATTATTGCTTAGTTTAGTTTTGTTTTATTGGCTTAGTTTAGGTCAGTTGTGGGCTAGGGTCAGATATTTTTGTGTATTTTATGGTTTAGGGTTTAGGTGTGTCACTAGTAGTTCAGATTTTAGGTTTGTGGATTTTAGGCCTAGGCTCAGGTTGGTGTGATTTTAGTTTTGCCTAGGTTTTTTAAAAAATATTGTAAATGATAAGTTTAGGTTTATTTAGTTTATTTATTTTATATATATTTATTTAGGTTTTTTTTGTTTATTTATTTATTTTAATTATGTTTATTTATTTTAGTATTTTTGGTTTTATTTTTATGTTTAATTTTAGTTTTATTTACTTTTATTTTAATTTTATAGATTTACTTTTATTTTTATTTAGTTATTTATTTTAGTAGGTTTAGGTTTCATTTTATTTTGTTTAGTTTTAAGTTTTATTTTAAGTACTTTTGGAATATTTTTTTTAGTTTGTTTAGATTTATTTTAGCTCATTTAATTTATTTTATTTTTATTTAGATTTTGTTTATTTTATTTAGTTTATAGTTTATTTTATTTATGTTTAGGTTCATTTATGTATTTATTTTAGGTTTAGTTTTAGTTTGGGTTTAATTTTATTTTTATTTATTTTTTTATTTTTACAAGTTTTATTTTAGTTTATTTTATTTTATTTTATTTTTTTTTAGTTTGATTTTATTTTTTTCTTTTATTTTAGGTTTATTTTATTTTAGTTTAGTTTAGGTTTTATTTTATTTTATTTTTATTTTATTTTTTATTTGTTTTATTGTAAGTTTTTAACTTAATTAATTTATAATTTGTTTTATTTAGAATTATTTTATTTATTATATTTTTTAGTGTTATTTAGCTTCAGTTTCTGCTTAGGCTTTTAGTGTAGGCTTTAGAGTTAGGTCTGGGGTTAGCATTTTTTTAGGTTTGGGGTAGTTTAGAATCAAGGTCAGTGTTTAGTTTGGTTTGTGGTTTGTGGTTCAGTATTCTGTGTTTAGTGGTTTAAGCTTTTAGGTTTAGTTTAGGTTTAGGGTTTAGGGTTTGGTTTTAGTTTTTTTTTTTAAATAAAAAATTATAAACCCAGTAGTATGTTTATTTATTAATTCTATTTATTTTAGTTTATTTTATTTTTATTTTAGGTTTATTTTTATTTTATTTTAGTTTAGTTTATTTATTTTAGTTTATATTTTAGTTTAGTTTTCTATTTTTGTTTATTTTTGAGTTTAGATTCTCATTTAGGTTTACTTTTTTAGTTTTATTTTTATTTTATTTTTTTAGTTTTAGTATTTTTTTTATTTTAGGTTTTAGTTTTACATTTTAATTTATTTTTAGGTTTAGTTTTTAGTTTTTTATTTTAGTTTAATCTTGGTTTTAGTTTAGCTTTATTTATTTTAATTTATTTTAGTTTAGTTTTATTTCATTTTGTTTTATTTAGTTTAGTTTTTTTTAATTTTTAGGTTTTATTTCATTTTATTTATTTTAGGTTTTATTTTTATTTATTAGGTTTATTTATTTCATTTATATTTATGTTTATTTTTTATTTATTTATTTTATTTTATTAGTTTTATTTTATTAGGTTTTTATTTTATTTAGATTTTATTTTAGATTTTATTTTTTTAGTTTGTTTAGTTTTATTTTTATTATTTTTAGTTTATTTTATTTTATTTTATTTTTATTTATTTTTATTTATTTTTATTTATTTTATTAGGTTCAGTTTATTTATCTTTATTTTATTTTATTTATTTTAGCTTCATAGTTTTGTTTTTAAGTGGATCAGTGGTAGTTTATCTTTAGTTTAAGTTTAGGGTAGGCTTTAGGCCTTTCTAGGATTTTGTGGTTTGGCCAGTGTTTTTGTATTTAGGCTCCAGGGTCAGTTTTGTATCAGAGCTTCAGTGGGTTAGTGGCCTAGGTCATTTAGTGGCTCATGTTTAGGCCTAGTTTTAATCAGTATGGTTTGTTCATTTAGTTTATTTTTTATTTTATTTAGTTATTTTTATTTTATTTTAGTTTATTTTATTTAGTTAGTTTTTTATTTTTGTTTTTTAGGCTAGTGCAGTTTATGATTTTTAGTAATTAAATTATTTTTTTATGTTTTATTTATTTTTTAGATTTATATTTTCATTTTAATTTTTGGGTTTTAGTTTTTATTAGGTTTATTTTATTTTAGTTTTAGTTTTTTAGATTTTATTTTATTTTAGCTTCATTTAGTTTAGTATTTTAGGTTTAGGTTTAGTAGTTTTAGGTTTATGATTTTATTTTTTATAGTTTAGATTTTTTACTTTTATGTTTATTTTTATTTTTTTTGATTTTATTTTTGGTTTATTTAGTTTATTTATTTTATTTATTTTATTTTAGGTTAATTTTATTTATTTAGTGTTTTATTTTATAATATTTTAGCATTTTATTTTATTATTTTATTTTATTGTAGATCATTTTTATATTATTTAGGTTATAGTAGGTTTAGGTAGTCAGTCAGTGTGGTTTTGGGGAGATTTAGGGTGTGGTTTTAGGTCTGGGGTTGGGTAGTAGGGAGTCAGGGTTTGAGTGGTTTAGGGTTTAGATTATAGTAGGATTTAGGGTTTGGGTCATGGTGGTTAAGTTAGTTTAGAGTTTTTTAGGGTTTTTTTTTTAATTAAGTAAAACCCAGCAGTTTATTTATTTTTTATTTAGTTCATTTTATTTACTTTATTTATTATATTTTTTATTTTATTTTGGTTTATTTTTTTATTTTATTTATTTTAGTTTATTTATTTTAGTTTAGTTTTTACTTTAGTATTTTTTGAAGTTTAGGTTTAGTTTATTTTAGTTTAGTTTTATTTTTATTTTAGTTTAGGTTTTATTTTTTTATTTTTAGTTTAGATTTAGGTTTTTTTATTTTTAGTTTATAGTTTTATTTTAGTTTATATTTAGGTTTATTTGTATTTATTTTATTTATTTAGGTATGTATTTAGTTTATTTTTAGGTTTAGGTTATTTATTTAGTAGGTTTAGGTTTATTTTATTTTAGGTTAGTTTTATAGTTTAGGTCTTATTTATATTTATTTAGGTTTATTTTTTAAGTTTATATTTTTTTATTTTATTTTATTTAGGTTTATTATTTTATTTTTTATTATTTAGGTGATTTTAGTTTAGTTTAGTTTATTTATTTAATTTATTTTTTATTTTATTTTATTTTAGTTATTTATGTTTAGTAGATTTTTATTTTATTTTATTTTATTATTTCTTGGTATTTTTTATATTTTATTTTGGTTATTTAGTTTAGTTTAGGTTTAGCTTTTAGGTTTAGCATGGGTTAATAGGATTTAGGTTAGTTATTTTGTGGGGTTTGTGTAAGTTTAGGTTTGTTTAGGTCAGGGTTTAGGGTTAGTTTAGGTTTATTGGGGTTTAGGTTTAGCTTTTTAGGGTTTGTGGTCTGTGGTTTAGGGTTATTTAGGGTTTAGGTTGTGTTTAGATTATAGGTTTATGCTTCGTGTTTTTAGTTTGGGTTTTTATTTTTTTAATAGATAACAAATTTAGATTCAACATTTCTTCTTTTGATTTCTTCAACCAAGTAACACACAAAGTTTTCTAGACATGTTTATGACATAAATCAAATGAGCATTCATAGAGCAAATCAAAAACCTTAGATAACTAGAACCATCTCTACAGTGAAGAAATAATTCCATAAACAATAGATCAAATTGGTTGTTGTTTAGTTTCTTTAATTCCCATCAGAACCATCTCTCCCACTACCACCACCACGGCTGCAACCTCCATCGCTCCTCCAGACTTCATAACCACCGGTGCTTCGACCACCACCTCCATATCCACTAGCAACTCTAGATCCCCCACCACCACATAATGATCTCGCTCTTCGCTGCCTCCACCGCCAGATCTAGACTGAGCTTGGTTGATGGTGATGTTCAGCCCATCAAAGTTCACCCATTTTGTTTAAGTTTATATTTATTAGTTTGGGTTTAGGTTTATTTTTTAATTTATTTTTTTAGGTTTGGGTTTAGTGTTTTGATTTAGGGCTTTTTAGGGTTTAGGGTTTAGGGTTTAGGGTTTATACTTTAGAGCTCAAGTAGTTTAGTTAGGGTTTAGTGGTTTAGGGTTTAGGATTTAGTGGTTTAGGATTTTTCTTTTAAAATTAAGCAAACCATAGGTTTAGGTTTTTTATTTTATCTAGTTTATTTATTTTTATTTTAGTCAGTTTATTTTAATTTTATTTAGGTTTATTTTTTAGTTTTATTTAGTTTAGTTTATTTATTTTAGTTCATGTATTCTAGTTTAGTTTTTATTTTAGTTTATTTTTTAGGTTTAGTTTAGTTTATTTTTAGTTGAGTTTTATTTTATTTTATTTTAAGGTTTAGGCATAGTTTTATTTTATTTATTTTGGTTTAGGTTTTGAGATTTTATTTTAGTTTATTTTTGCATTTTATTTTTAGGTTAGGTTTTTATTTTTTGGATTTTTAGGTTTATTTTATTTATTTTGATTAAGGTTTTATTTTAGGTTTAGGTTTTTTATTTTATTTTATTTTTTTATTTTTGATTATTTATTTAGGTTATTCTGGTTTATATTATTTTAGTTTAGTTTAGGTTTTATTTTATCTTATTTTAGTTTATTTTATTTATTTTATTTTATTTTAGGTTTAGGTTTAGGTTTTAGTTTAGGTTTTATTTTAATTTTTATTTTATTAAAGTTTAGGTTTTTATTTTATTTTATTTTTTTAGTTTTAGGCTTTTAGGTCTAGGGTCTGGATTGGTTTAGGATCTTAGGGTTTTAGGTTTAGGGTTTGTGGTTAGGGTTTATGGCTTAGGTTTTAGGTTTATTTTAGGTTTATGGTTTAGGGTTTAGGGTTTGGCTTTGGGTTTTAAAAAAATTAAGTAAAGCATGTTTTGGTTTTAGTTTTATTTATTTATTTTAGTTTATTTTATTTTTATTTTTTTTAGGTTTATTTTTATTTCATTTAGTTTATTTATTTTAGGTATATTTATTTTAGTTTAGGTTTTATTTTAGTTTATTTTAGGTTTAGTTTAGTTTATGTTTATTTTAGTTTAGTTATTTTTATTTTATTTTTTTATGTTTTGGTTTTTATTTTATTTTTTTTAGGTTTAGGTTTTATTTATTTTAAGTTTATTTTAGGTTTTCTTTAGTTTAGGTTTATTTATTTAAATTTTATTTTATTTTATTTAGTTTAGGGTTTAGGTTTTATTTATTTATTTTTAGTTTATTTTAGTTTAGGTTTATGTTTACTTTATACTTTTTATTTTAGGTTTAGTTTTATTTTTTAGTTTAAGGTTTAGGTTTTTTTCTATTTATTTTTTAGGTTTATTTTTAGTTTAGGATTTTATTTTATTTAGGTTTTGTGCCACTATCCTTCAAGATCTTTGAGGGGAACCCACGATAACACATTGTATACTTTAGAGCCTATTGCAACATGAATGCACTACACACCCTTTTCTTAGGTCGTGTTGCATTTGATTGGTGCCAAACTACCCAAGGTTGGTGAAGACTTTGTCGAGTTGGAGCACCTCTTCATCAAGAGGTTTGTTGGAGCTCAGTAGAGGGTGATTGTGGGCAACCTCATTGTAGAGAAACATAAACTCAATGAGTCCCTTATTGATTCAATTCTCAGGTGGCATAACCTGAGCATGAAATGTGAACCACATCTATCTGAACAACATGCCATTGAGATTTTCTCAAGAATATCCATGGCCCAGTAGCCTTCATGCTTAAGGGCTTTACCATCAAAACATTCAAGAAATTAATCAACAAGGCTGCCTATAAGAGGAAGCCAAACATTTGCCCTTTCGACCAATCCTCTAGGCCCAAGCTCAGGTGTTTGAGAAGAAGCCAGACAGTTGTTGGGTTAGAGGGAAGCACCAGTGAGTTCAATATGAGAGACTAGCTCAGAGCCTCCTTGCCACCTCCTCTTCCACCCCCTGCCATCATACCGCCACCGCAAATGCCAACCATTTTTCCACCACCTCAGAGCCTACCCAGAATGGTATTCATATCCATCGCCAAGTAGCTACTTTCCACCTACTCTGCGATATATAATCCATATTCATTCAAAAGGGAGGTAGTATGGAAAATCTTTAAGAATCTATTAACTTGACTTTAAATTAGTGAGCCTAAGAGGTCGAGGAAGTGGGTAAAAGTGGTTATCCTAGCTATTACCCCCACCATGGCATGTTAGGTCATGTCTTAGAGGATTGTATCACTTTAAGGATTATCTTGAGTGCAGCTACAAGTTAAGCCATAGTTATCCCTATGGAATACTTATTAGAATAATCATTTAGTTCCATTAGAGTAATCCTTCGGGATACATGCGATCATAGTACGACCAAAGAAGGTTAGATATCTCCTATCTCAAACCTCAAAGAAATCATTTCTAAGATCAAGAAGCTTTACAAGTGTCTAAGTAGCTCAAACCTCCAACACCAAACAAGGTTTGCTAGTTGCAAAGGACAACTCGAGGGTTAGGGTCCAGAAGAGCAACTCACCATACTTGCTGATAGTCTAGTAGCAGCTACCATCCAGTCCAAGATTCCTTCCACTATTATAACTACCACCTCTTAGCTCCTCTCTACCATATGTATTTGGATAAGGGCACTAAATCCCTTACTTTGCTTACTTTACTTGATTTCTATCATGTACCTCCATCCAAAAAAGAATTAATGATGAAAGATGATTCTAATTATACATTGCCTACTTCTAATGCTCTTGATTTTATTCCCATTGAATGCTCTCTGAGTCTACATAAAAATAATAGCTCTATTAGTTTCGATCCTTTCATTTATGATTCAGAGTCAGACTATCCTTCTCTAAATCAGTCGAGTTCACCTCTTGAGATTGACTTGGAGTCATTGACTCGAGGAACCCATAAGATAAGTTGTAGGTATGCGATGAGAAGGTAGAACTTTCCACAAGCTCAACATTCCAAGAAGTCATAAGTCAACCTAATGGCAAAGTTCTACCTCCCAGATAGCACCTGATAAGGGTAGCAAGTCATTAGTTCTAGTAAGCGATAACCCTTCATAAGATGCTCCACCCATGGATATGCGGAGGACCAAGCCGAGTTGATTATAATGTCCTAGCTCACCTTAGAAAGTAAGTTAAGCATATATGACACCCTTGTCTTATCCAAAGAGATGAGGAAATCTCTAATCAAGGCTTTACTTGATCTAAAGATATGCTTAGCTCAGCTGACCGCTACTAAAGAGGAGGCATGCCACTCGAAGGACATCTTAGGAGTTACATTCAGCAGTGAAGACTTACTCCTAGGGATGGCACAACAAGATCTTTACATTGATGTTAGACAGCTATTAGTTCCAGTTGACCTAGGTGTATCATTCAACATTATGAGTCTAAAAACCCTTGCCTACTTGAGGATGGACATCTCCAAACTCCAAAAATAATGGATGATGTTGAAAGGATTCAATGAACAAAAAAAGGGCCTTATGGTGTTTATTTTAGGTGGGGGTGGGAGGAGGGGCACCACATGATCAGTACTTTTTTTTGAGGTGAATAGTACACATTGAGGTATAATGTACTATCTCAAAAGATAGAGGCATCACCTTACAATGGACCTAATCATATAATAAGGACTCCTAAGGCATGATAGGTCTTTGAATGTACTAGATATTTTTTCTCTACTTTACATGAATGAATAAAGCATGGTTTATATTAAACAAGGTTCATAAATTCCATATGGAGGGAAGCCTCCATAGTTAATTACATCTTAGGAAATAAAATTTCCTAAGAATACTCTCGATTAAAGTAGACAATTATCATCTCTAAAGATTTCAAGGTTAGACTATCAAAGGATTGATTGTATTTGGAAAATCAGTTGGAAAAGTTTAAGGAGAAGACTTATTTTTTGAATCCAAATGAAATAAGTAGAAATGCTCATTATACTAGGCCTAGCATTCCAATCTATCATATGGTTGGCTTTATAATTTTGAAGTTGAGGAGATTTATATGTTTTGAGTTGAAATTTAATTAGATTACTAGGGCTTATAATCCACCAACACAAGGTTGTGGGAATGCCTAAGAGGTGAGGATTTATGCTCGTAGCCCAAAGAAAATAGCTACCTCGGATCCTAAATCTAGGGAGCTTTAGTATGAGCTAAAGCAAGACCTAAATATAAGCGATAGGTGGACATAAGGGTTTACCTCCACAATAGAGAATAAATTGTTTGACTTCTGGACTTATAATCATTTGGAGTTACCGTCAGTTAATGCTTCCTACAATTTTAAAACCATGTAGTCCAGTCTTATAAATTGCAAGATAGCTAGGGTAGTTATTTAATTAGAAAGAGACTAAAGTACAAACACACTCCTAAGAGACTAGAGCATGAGTGGTATGAGCATATAACTTAATCTATAGATGCAAAATGTTTTCAAATTTTTTTTCATTTTACACATCATTTTGATAGAGGCTTTAGGATTTTTTATGCATAAATGTATGATGAAATAGATTATGGGTCAAATCAACTAGAAGAAGGTATTCTCCACCACAAGGGATGCCCTCATAAGCATTCTTTATCATGCAAGGATGGAGATCTTTCATGTTCAAGAGAGAAAGAATATGCATGCAAGATGTGAAATATACAACCATACAGGGGGTTTTAAATCTTTAATTATCTTATTTATGTCTTATGCTTTATGATGAGGTTATGAGTTGTTTAAAATTTAGTTATGAGTGATTACTTGGGTACAAAAGTTATTTTTATCCTAAGAGCTTAATCATATTCAAGCCACACATTAAAGCATCAATCATTTAAGAAACTATGAAAAGCATACCATCCTAATGCACATTGTAATTATAACATTAAACAATTATATACTATCATAAAAGAATAAAAGGCCAGTGTAGTCGAGTACCGTCATACAACCCGAAGAGAAAAAAGATGGGTAGCCGAGCTCTACCCTTATACAACCTGGAATATGAAAGAATAATTATAATTATATGAAATGCTATGTGGGTCTTCTTTCTTCATACTTTCATTTTTGATTTGGTTCCTTATTTGATTTGAATGGTGCTTGCTTCAAAGGCATCACAGGGCACCCCAGCACAAAGCCTTTTGGCCACTGCTCATCCTAATCCCCCTTAGCACTAATCCTAATTCCTATTGCAAAAATTACATTTATGTGGGAAAAGTAAATCTAACTACGCCTGCAAAATAGAGGTTAGTTAAATATACATATAATCCCAAGAAGCTATATTTATAATTTGGACTTAGTACCTACACATGGATAACTAAGCCCACTATCCTAACTTGGATTATGCTTAAGGATTTAAGCAACTTGTAAAAAGAGCATTCACATTTATTTTAAGCATCCCTTAAGCATAATCCCTCAGAAAACATGATTAGGCTAATATTGGCCTATCATTTAGTCTATGAAGCATACACCCTAACATCTAATCTAAAATAATACATCATAAAACAAAATATACATCACGTCATACACCGTCCTAACTTAGAGCTAGAAGTGGTGACTTAATTCTAATGTGTGTATTAAAGCTTGTGTGGTAAGTCTTGTTACATTAGTGTATTTTCTAAGTGTAGAAGGATTCAATTTAACATGAAAGGTTGATTTCACTTGAAGTAGTTTAATTGATTTGAGAATTTTAATTTGTGTTTTCTTTTGTTTCATTTGATTACACTTAGCAACTAAGTGTTATAAAGAGAGGAGAAAAGGGTTGCCCTCTTTCATCCCTACCTTAAGTCAGTTTCTAAAGTATATTAATTTTATATTATTTTCCTTAGTGAATAGTTTATTAAATGATCTAATTAATCCTAAGTTTAGGTTCACTTTAAATAATTCTATTCAAAATGAAAGGCATCTTAAGATTAATTTAATTGAATTACTAACACTTGACATATACTAAATCATTCCTTTTCATCACTTGTAACATGCATATGATTTAATCTAGAGTGTATCTATACATGCAACATATTTTAGCACTTAAATGATGAATGTATGTGTATGTTTAGAATTTATATTTTATTTGATTGAATTATTTAAACATATTAATTTAAAACTTTACCCAAATTCTACAAAAGGACATAAGAATGAAATTAAATAAGCATGTGCCATTGTTAACCGTGGAAGTGAATCAAATGACCTCCTTGGAGTTAGCTAAGCCTCTTATTCTGAATGTAGTATATACCCATTTGCATTCAAACATATGTAAATTCATATACAACATAGGAAGTAAGCTACAAATCATATGGCTAATTAATTCAACCACTTAGTCAATTATGAATGCATGCAATTTTAATGTAAAATGGGATTTTCATTCACTAATCACATATACATATACATGTACAAAGATATAGTAAGTACTGTCATTGTTAAACCAAGAAAATGAGGTAATCAAATGACCTCCTTGGGGCTAACTAAAGCCTCATTCTCTGGATGTCCGACTATATACTTGGTTTTCTTGGACACACATGGATGTATACATAAATGAGGGAAAGTAAACCATGCAAAGATTGTTTTTTATTGAATCATTTATATATATGAATTAAAGCTCTATCTAAATTTTAATGTTGAAATACATAAGAATGAAATCAAATGGGTATGTTGTTAAACCAGAAGTGAGGTAATCAAATGACCTCCTTGGGCTAGCTAAAGCCTCGTGTTCCTGGATGTCAGACTATATACCCATTACCATTCAATCTTATATAAATCAACACATGAATAGAGGAAAGAGAACTCAACATTCATACATTTAAGCTATAAGAACATGCATTTCATATGTATTTATAACTAACATCATAACACATATTATTATTCATTATTAAGCTTTTGAAAAATACATTTGGATTTAATAGTGATAATAGCCATGCATATATTAAATTAAATCAACACATGCAAGCTTACATAAAGGAAATCCATTTTATTTTACTTGATTTTGAAAAGATGGATGAATGAATTCAAATGACATACTAAAATTAACATGATTGGAAAGAGGACAATTAAAAATAAGCATGTGATTCATTCAACCAAACTAGTTCTTAAGGACATTCAAATCAAGTAAGATTATTTAAAGCAAACCAAAGCTTCTTCATTAATTAAGTCATTGATTTGATTTAATTTAAAGAGGAGAAGAGAAATCATCACTTGTTGTTTTAAACCCATTCCCACATTAGTGATTTGATTTAATTTAAGGAAATGTAATTAAGTTATTTTTATTAGTTAATTAAGTTGAACCCTTAATTAGATGAATTAATTACCCTTACCTTTATCACCTTAAAGTAATTAACTAAATAATTATGAGCCAACATGACATGCATGGAAAATAAACTTACAATGATCCTAGAAATAAAAGGCCTAATGCAATTACTCATGATTAATAGTTAATTAGATTAAAGGACTTGATTAATTACTCTTATGGTTTTCCCACACATGTGGACTAACCAATTTCTTTAAACTCCTTTAGATTATTAATTACCCCATGATTTAATTAATTAAGGCCTAATGTGATTATGATTTCAATTTGATCAAGTTATTTAATTAATTAGTTAAATCTTAAATAATTTCATTTTAAAAAAGGGTGAAATGAACTTAAGGAAAGGGGTCCCAACCTTATTCCGTAGTTCACTTACTGTTGTACAATGATAAATAAACTTAGTTAACCAATTTATTACTATTTATGGGATTAATTAATCATTAATTAACTTAAAAGAGTAGTTAAGGATTAATTTGTCAATTTTCTAATTAAGTAATAAAATCTCAAGAAAATCATGGGAGGCGAGGTCATCCCATTAAATTAACCCATAAATTTGGGATTAATTACTCAAGTAATTAAAGAGTAATAAGCTAATTAATTTTGTAATTAAACTATAATTATTGCTCAAAATTAGTTAAGATCATTTTTAATTAATTCCCTCAAAAAATACCTTTAAAATGAGTATTTATTTATTTTTTTTTTATTTCTGATTTTAATGATTTTAGAAGTTTTAGCCATTAAAAATGATTAATTAAGCCTAATCCTAGTTGCTAACGCGTACACTTTCCATGGTGCAGATTGGATACTTAAAACTTATCGACGCACGTGTGGTGACATGCTTTCTCATCACTATCCGATCTAATCGGACGACTACAATTAATCTCACAGATTAATAGCATTAAATCATATCAATCTAGCAGATCTAATCATGATCGTCCATTTTGATCATGCAGAATGGACAGTGTGTGATCTAATGTCACACGAGTGAGAGAGAATGGAGTTCCTCCGCCATTGCTCACTTGATCCGAGCTTATCCGAGCTCGGATCAACTCCAAGAGTATCCCACACCTTCAAGACATTGATCAGAGGGGATCCAATGGTGAAGATCACACGAGATGTAAGTTTTCTTCAAAAAGCTGCAACTCATTTTTGCCTAAGGATTAGTTTTGGAAGCATACCTTGCTGGAGCTCAAGATCGATGGCTCAAACTATTAAGCAAGTTTCATCTAGTGGAGATGAAGCCCTGTTGAGCAATAATTGGATAAATTCCTCAATGTTCTCAAGGCCATAATGATGATTTAGAGCTTTGATCGCCACCTCCCATGCTCGGGAAGCTTGGGAGATGATTCATTCTGTTCATGAGGCCTAGGGAAGGTGAATCAAAGTTCATTTGAGTTTAATGGAGAAATGGGGAAGTTAGGTCAAAAATGGGAGTGTCCTATTTCGTGATGCATGAATGGCATTTTGATCGAGGAATGAGCTGAGTGGGAATGGCTTTCTTCTTGGGTGTCTAGGTGGAATGATTTTGTGTGTTTTGAGTGGAAAGGGGGTGTATACCCACCTTCATCTTGATCAATGGTGGGATCATGTTTAGCTTAAGGTCCCGCCATCTCATATGGTGGTAGGGAGGAGGTGAGTTGGCTTGCTTGGTTGGTCAAGGTGTGGAGGTGGTCGCTAAGGAGGAATCATGGGTTTCCTATGGGTTTCAAATGCTCAAATGGGGAGGGTGAGGTGATTTCACCTATCATAGGTCAGAATGGACCCAACCACCCCTTGGGTTAGGTTGGGCAATGTCCTAGGTGACTAGTGGACCATTGGGAGAGTACTAAGTGGCTAAGGAATGGATATCATCACTTACATAGGTGGTTCTCTCATGTGATGCCCTTGACCCAAGGGTAGAATGATCATTTGGCATTTAATTTTATTTGGGCAGATTGGAAATGAGCCAAAAGTGGGTTAACCCATATTTCAAGTATATTGGAGTTTATTTGGTTAGGTTTGGCTCAATTTGATTAAATTAGGTCAAATTGGGTTAGGTAGGATCAAGTTGACCAATTGGTCAAATTGGCTCAAACTAAGGGTTGAGTCAAGTTCATATGATCATTTGGGATGTTTTGGTTCAATTGGTTTTGGTTAGATTTGATTTTGGCTCATTTGAATTCATTTGGGTCAAATGGGTTAAGTTGACCAATTTGACCAAATTGACCAAATTGGCTTGGGTTGGGTGTTGATTTGGGTTTAGTTGACCAATTGAAGATGATTGTAGGCTTTGGTTTTAATTAATTTGGATTTATTTTTGATTTAGGCCAACTTTAACCTTTAGGTCAATTTGGGCCAAGTAGGTCAATTGTGTTCAATTGGGTTCAATCATGGCTTTGGTCAAGTTCAACAATCAATTTGGAATGAACTTGAGCCATTGGTTGCAATCAATTTAGTTTATAGTTTGAATTGACTCAATTTGGTCTTTTAGGTCAATTTGGGTCAACTTAGGTCAAGAGAGCCAATTGGGTTTGGTTTGACTCAATTGAAGTTCAAGTCATATTCAAATATTGATTTTGATTTGGTATGAATCAAGTTTCAAGGGATTTGGCTTAGTTGTAATTTGGATAGTTTGAGTTCATATGGGTTAATGGGTTGACTTGGTCAAATGAACAAGTTGACTTGGTTTGGCCCAATTTGTGATAATTGATCAACTTAGGGTGATCAACAATCATGATGGGAGATTTTGATGAGCTTGGTTTAATCCAAATTGGGTAGGATTAGAACTTGGCTCAAATATGTCAAATTGGCCACTTTGGGTCAAGTGGAACAAATTGGTTTAGTTGACTTGATTTTGGGTTGAGTTTGATTTAGTTGAGTTTATATATGGATTTGAGATTGATATATAAATTCAATTGCAATTGGCTTGTGTTCAAATGGGTTTTGGTTCAATTGAACATTTCAAGTCAAAAGGGTTAAGTTGGGTTTGACTTGGGTTGATTTTGGTTTGGCTTGATGATTGCATATTTCATTTATATTTGTGAATATGATTGAAAGTATGATTGATTCATGAGAAAATTAATTGAATTTGGGTTTTGGAATGAAGGAATTTGGCTAAGTCCATGGAGTTGGGTCATGTGGCTTAGGTTTGATTTTGATTTGGTTTGATTTAGTTTTGATAATTTAAATGTATATTTCATTTAAATTTGTGAAGATGATCAAAAAATATGATTGATTTGTGAGAAAATCAATTGAGTTTGACTTGATTTGGATTAAGATTTGACTAAGTCCATGGATAGGTCATATGGCTTGGAAGGGTTTTGATTTAATTTGATTTAGTTTGATTTAATTTTGATCATTTGAATGTAGATTTGATTTATATTTAGAAAGAAGATTGAAGATATAAATTGATTATGAGAAAATCAATTGATTTTGGATTGATTTGGATTAAGATTTGGCTAAGTCCATGGATAGGTCATATGGTTTAGAAGGTTTCAAGTTTGGATTTGATCATGGGCTTCAATCATTTAGTTTTGGAATTTGGGTTTGTATTTGGATTTGAATTTGAATTTGAATTTGATGTTTAAATTGAACTTGAGGTTTGGTTTGAGAAGGTGAACATGGATTGAATTTTGTAGGGTAGGTGGATTATCCTAATCCCTAAGGCATAACCTATTCCTTTGGTTAACCCTTCTAAGTTGTTAGGTTAAGTGTTTACATAATTATTAGAAGTGTCTTATGACTAGGAAAGTCTTAGTCTCTAGAAGACTCCTAAGTCTAAGATGGGAAGATTGAATATGCACTCCAAAAGTGAGGTCAATAGGACTTAGGCTCCATAGTGTTTCCCTTGGAGATAGGTGATTGGAAGATCAAAGCCAAGTTTCACATTATACACTCGGATACATCTTTCAACGCTTTGCTTGGGAGACCATGGATACATGAGAACAACATAGTTCCATCTCTACATCTGTATGAAATTTGTGAGAGGTGGGATCATCTATGTGTCAAAGGAGATCTCAAGCCATTTACAGCTCAATGGTTGACATATATGAGGATGCTCTTACTACCTCCCTCAAAATCAATAAGTCTATTCTCGTGAACTTGGCCAAAGTTAAAAAATAAAATAAAAAAAAATAAAAAAAAAGTAAAGAGAAAAAGAAAAAGAGAAGAAAAGAGAAAATGAAAATGAAAATAAAAGGGAATAAAATAAACTTGGATGAGGAAATGGAGCGACATTAGATTCCACCCAGTCATTACTCTTTCAACATTTGGGTAAGATGACCTCAACCAAAGTGAGAAAGTGCCTAGTTTAGAGGTCATCCTGTGGTGGAAAACCTATTTATTGTTCACCTAATAGAAGATAAATCCCCAGTGAGTACACTGCTATCCATATAGACTTAAAATTTAGTTCATAGATGAGTCTTATATGATTAGTACACTAGCCTCTACAATAGTAGATTCCCTTGAGGTGACACTTGAATATAGCAATGAAGACAGGCTCTAAAGCAAAGCATAAGTGTATCTAAGTCTATATGTTAAACAATTAGGCATCAGTTGGGAACCTTTGCTCTGACCCCACTCTCCTCTCAAAAAGTCGAGGGTTTAGTAGTTAAGGAAGCCCCTAAGTTATCCACAGGTGTGAAGTCTCAGAGATTCTTTCTGGGAGCACCATCCTCAAGTCAAGAAGTTGATGTAGAACCTGTGGATGATTCATATAAAGATTTAATAGAATTACCTTCTAATTGTTACTTTCCTTGTGTTCATAATTTAGCAAATAAAGGGTTAATCCCACATACTTCAAAGTAGTTAGACTACTTTGAAAGAATGTGGAAGAACAAATGCAAAAGCTCTCAATCAGACTAGGATTCACAAAGGGTCCATGATGATGACAATTACTACTTAGTCCTCACCAATAATTTTGAATCTGATTGGTTCTTTTAAAATCACATTAACTCATATGAGGAGCTGTGCTTAGAAACTTCAGATGATCCAGATGATTTTGAAGTCAAAGATGCACCACTAGAGTTTGAAGAAGAGATCAAGTCAACCATCGATGAGCTCAAGGAAATCAACTTAGGAACTGAAGAAGATCCATGCCCACATACACGCTTCTTTATAGAATGAAATTGAAACCAATGACTTAGTTAGCTATTGATCGAGTTTAAGGACTACTTTGCATGGAGTTATGAAGAGAAGCCTGGATTGGCTCCTGACATAATGTCCATAAACTAGCAATAGAGCCTACTGCTAACCCTATCAAGCAAGATCCTAGATGCATGTGATTAGACATAGAACAATAGGTCATTTATGAAGTCAAGAAACTGATCAATGTGGGCTTTATCCAAGAAGAAAAATACCCTACACAGTTGTTGACCTCTTTTTTAGAATGAGCTCTCAAATCCTCCATCTTAGACATAGGACTCCTCTTAGGCTTTAAGAGTTTTTTAGTCTTAAGACACATCTAGTGATTAGGTGGACACTCAACCTACCCCTGGAGACTTAGGAGAGTTAACCATAAGAATAGGTCATGCCTTAAGAGTGTTAGGGAAAACTTCCTACCATTAGCTTAAACCATTCCTCACTTTCCTCCTTTCAAGTCAAACTCCAAATAAATTCTCATTTGATTTTTTCAAAACTCAAATCAACTCCATATGATTGAAAGCCATGATTGAAATCTATGATTGAAACACATGATCAAAATCCATCAAAATTCCTAAGTTCAAATTTCCTAAGTCCTTAATCCTTTCTTAAGGACTTAACCAAAATTATGATCTAAACCAAATCAAATGTTTGAGATTATCTCATAATTTATTTATATTCTCATTTATATTCACATATATAAATGAAATATAAATTCAAATCAATCAAACTAAACTCAAAATTCTAAATAAATTCATGAAATTTTCCTAAGTCTCTTAATTTTCCATTAATGGACTTAGCCTAAACCTTAGTCAAATCAATTCAAACTCATGAGATTTTCTCAAAACTCATTTATTTTCATTTATATTCACATATATAAATGAAATATAAATATAAATCAATCAAATTGACAAATTAAATTTCCAATTAAAATTTCTAAGTCCCTTAATTTTCCATTAAAGGACTTATCCAAAACCTTAATCAAATTAACTCAAACTCATGGAATTTTTTCAAAACTCATTTATATTCACATATATAAATGAAATGTAAATATAAATCAATCAAATCAAACCCTCAAATTAAATTCTCAATTTTAAAAAATCTTTCTTAAGTCATTAATTCTCCATTAATGGACTTAGCCTAAACTTGATCAAACAATATCAAAGTCATGGGATTTTCTTATAATTATTTTATATTCTCTTTTATATTCATATATATAAATGAAATATAAATATAAATCAATCAAACCAAATTCCAACAATCAAAACCAATTCCAAAACCTTGAAATTTTCATAGCAATACGTAATTTCTCATTTATATTCACATATATAAATGAAATATAAATTCAAACAATCAAAACCAATTCCAAAACTCAAAATCCAATCTAAGCCTTTCAAGTCAAAATCTTGAACTTAGCAAATCAACTTCAAATCAAGCCAAACTCTTAATTTTCTCTCATGATTCAATCAACCCTACAATCATGAGCCCATATATAAATCCAAACTTCAATCACTCAATCAAAACCCAAGTAAAAAAATCAAAGCCAAAATCCTTTCATATTCTTCCTTTGAATATGAAATTGTCAAATGGATCAAAACCCATTTGACTTCAAACCACTTATAAATGGATTTATATTTCAATCATAAGTCAATATACAAGATCCATCAAGCTTTGACCAAGCTATTTGACCCAGTTAGGCTCACTTGACCCAAAGTGACCTAAAGTACCCTTATGAGTCAAATTCTAATCCTAACCAAATTGGATTGAACCAAACTCATATTTACCTCTCATCGTGATCAACAATCATCATGGGATGATCAATCAATCAAATTGGGTCAAACCAAGTAAAACCCAAGGGTTGACCAATTCAACACTTAGCCCAAAATGAAACCTAACATAGCCAAATTCCACCATAGGCCAAATTGATTGAAACCATTGATCTAAGTTCACTCATGACTTATGTTTGAACTTGACCAAGCCAACATTTGAGCCTAACCTGGCCCAATTGGCCAGTTGACTCAAGTTGACCCATTTTCACCTAAAGGGTCAAAATGTGTCAAAACTAGATCTAAGCCAAATTGATTGAAACCAATGGGTCAAGTACATTCCAAATCACTTGGAACTTGACCAAAGCCTCAATTGGCCAATGACTAACCCCAAATTGACCTTAGACCTAACATGACCTAAATGGGTCATGTTGAGCCAAATTTGAACATAACCAAAATTGATTAGAAAAATAGATACCAATCCACTCGATATGACTAGCCTAACCTAAACCTACCCTTGACCTACCCCAAATAGGTCAAATGAGTCAAATAGGTCAACTTGACCCATTTGACCTAAATGAAGTCATATGAGCCAAATTCAAAACTATACCAAATTGAATCAAACCAAAGACACCAAAATATTTCAAATGGTCATTTGAACTTGACCCAACCCTTGATTTGACCCAATTTGACTAATTGGTCAACTTGACCCAAGTTGACCCATTTTGACCTAAATGGGTCAACATGAGCCAAACCCTATCTAATGAATTTAAAATCTCCTGAAACTTGGCCAATCCTAGTTTCTCCAACATACCCAAAGTAAAAAATCAACAAAATAACCATTCTACACCTAGGCCATATAACAAATTTTGGCCTAATCCATGGGTAATTTGGTCATAACCTCTTCACATTCACTTGAGGCTTTCCTAAAAGCTCAAGGGGACCTAGTGAAGTGTGGTGCACCCAACCCAATGGGTGTGGGATAGCCTAATTGGTCCCTAGACCAAACCTGACCACATGGGTCAAAATGCCAAATTCAAACTCCCTCTCCCACTCAAGTTCAAGCACATAAGAGGTTAATCCACTTTGCTCAAACCAACCATGTGCACACTCAAAATAGCCAAAACAAACTCCACAATATGATCAATTAGATCAAAATGGCACAATGGCATGATCATCATCCTTCGGGGAGATATACTCCCTAAACAAACTCATATCAATTAGTCCATAATTCGATTGAACCTAGGGAAGCCAGAGAAGCCATTCCTTAACCTCCTCAAGCTTCTTAGAATGAAATCAAATCTCATATTCTCAATTTTGCATAGTGTGAAAATAGGGTAGCTCAATCCATTTTTGAATTTCCTCTTCACTAAATTTCACTCCAATTGCTTTTGCACACTCCATCGGAGAGGAAAGTCGAGTGCACCCAAGCTCTCTTTGAAGTTCCAAAGGCAAGCAGGGACCTAGCTCGATCAAAGTCGCAAGCTAGCTAAGGAGGAGGTGGTCCATATACTAATCCACTCAACCTCAAGTGCTCAAAACTTCAGCACAGCTTCGTCTTAACCAGATGAAGCTTCTCCAAGGGAATCGAGCATTGTTGATCACCTCCAATGAGGTATGGGATTTTTCTACCATTAAACTCATTGTGGTGTGGAGATTTATGAAAGAAATTTTAATCCCATGGATTTTTGACTGTTAGATGTGCCACTCTTTAGCTTTAGATGGTGTGGGTTGAGTTTGGTTTGAATGAAGCTCAATCGAAGCTCATCTTCCCTTGATCATGGACGGTCTTTGATCAAGGGGAAGAATGTGGGAGATCTCATCCATCCATCCACATTTTGGATGGACAACTGAGATAATTACCCACATTTAGAAATTCCTTATCCTTTTTAAAATCGTGGGGAGATCTCTGGCAGTCTGATCTTTGATCAAATGATAGAGATCAAACCGCGTGTGCTACTAGCCACTGTTTGGGATTTGATAACTGAAGTAAGCCCCTCACGGCATGACGCATGTAAAGCGCACTGATCACTACCATCACACGTCGCACCGTGAGCGAGAGGATTAGTTAGGTTGTTTTAATTATTTCTAATTAATCTAGGGATCTTCTAAAATTAATAATGCCCTATAGAAAATTTAAAAAATTATGAAATAAAATCGTATGGAAAGATAATTCAACCTAGAATATTTTAAAATTAATTTCAATGGGTTTTGTATTTTGATTTTCTTTGACTTTGGGTTTTATTGGAAACTTCATTTTGCTAATTAGTTTTTAATTAAGCCTCTTATTAATCCCAAACTTCTTGGGTATATTTTAGGGGATGACTTCTGCATCCCCTAATTTTCTTGGGATTTATTGAAGGCTTGATTAGAATAATTTCATATGGATTTCTTAATTACCCTACTTATGTAATTAAGGATAATTAAGGTGTAATTAGTGATTTTAATCCATGATTAGGGTTGATTAAGGTCAGATCCAATAACTAAGAGGTTTATGGAATATTTTTGGGGCATTTCCCCTAAGCTATTCCCTAAACCCCCTTTTCTCTCCTTAATCTCCTCTTAATTTAGTTTTAATTCATTAATTATCCCCTTAATTAATTTCTAAAAATTTTGAAAATTTCCAAAACTTAATTAATCTACTTTGGGTAGATGCTTTAGTGTTTAATAGCCTAAGTTAAATTAAGGAAATCAAAACCCAATTCATAAGTATGAAAGGGTGTTTTGAAATTACTTAAGCTAAACCCCTTAACTTAATTAACTATTAATTGAGCCAAATTGCATTAGGCCTTTTACTTATTAGGTGCATTCAAAATTTAAATTGCTTGTGAGTTTTTATGTCATCTCATTGGCTCATAACTATTTGGTTAATTCATCGAAGGTGGTGTAGGTAAGGGTTAATCGAGTTACTTAATTCATACCTTAACCTAATTAATGTATAAAAATGGATCTATTTATCTAAAAATTGAAAAAAAAATATCAAACACATGTGGAATGGATTAGAAACAACAAACTCATCTCACCTTTCCAAAATTAAATCAAACTCCAAACTAAACACAAATCACTTTGAATTCACTTTGATTTATATTAAACTTTCTTATTCTATAAGAATTTCTTTAGGATTTAAGTGAAGTGAGTTTGTTTACACACTTTCATTGCTTGAATCTTTCCCCATCATGTTAAATTTGTATGTCATGTGATTTCATGCATTCATATTTTTCAAATTCAAAATTTAAAAATGAAATTGTTTACTTTATGTCAAATTTGCATGTGTTGGCTAAAGTAGAAATATGAATGGCTATTATCACTACTAAATCCAAATTATTTTCAAAACATATAAATCAAATGCCAAATCTAAAAGTATGCTACTTATACTTTAATTAGAATCTTTCATGTTAAATAAAATAAAAGTATGCTTAGCATAGGTTCCCTTTCTTTCTTATGTTGGTATAGTTTTGAATAAGAATTTGGTGAGGTGTATGGTTCATTTGAAAAGAACCTAACACTCACCTAATTCCATATCATATTCATCTCTATGCTACCACTTAAGAAGGGATACCTATACTAGCATACATAAATTGCATAAGTAAAATGAATCCATTAATACAACTTTTGCAATCTCCTTTTCTATTTCATTTCTTTTATACATATGTTTGTAATTAAGGAAAGTGGTATATTAGTCTGGACAACCCCAAGGTTGTGAGGCTTTAAGTAGCCCTAAGTAGGTCTTATACCTTACACCTCTGGTTAATAATAGCGTTGTACTCACTTATGCCTTTCTTACTTTCATGTGTGTTTGTGAAAGTTTGGATAAGGAAACCCCTTGCTACTTAAGAAAAATCATGCATATTCAACTTCAACATTTTCTTAAATGGATTACTTAGCATGCATCATAAAGTGTGTTAAATGCTCTCATTTGTATGTATAGATATGCTTAGGGTCCATCCATATGCATGTTATATATGTTGGGAAAGAAAGGAAGTAATGTGTGTTATGTGAATTTTGATTCATTTTATCTAATCTTAAAATGCCTTTCTTTTTGAATAGGTTTGTTTAGAGTTTATCTAATCCTATGATTAATTAAAAGATTTAAACAAAACATTCACCTAAATAAAAATAAAATGTGAACCTATTTTATAAATTACTTAGGTTAGGGAAGGAAAGAGAAGTTCTCTTTTCTTTCCCTCTCTTCATAACTTAGTAATTAATTGTAGGATCCACTTAAACCAAATCAAAACATGAAATAAAATCAACCCAAAATAATTAAACATCTTAAATGAAACCCTCCTTTAAGTTGAACATGTTCATCACACTTATAAAATTTGAACCTAAAGCCATAGCTAAGCATACCACACAAGCCTTCAAAACACACACATTAGCCTAAGTCACCACTTCTAGCTTTAGGTTAGGTCAGTGCATGGTTTGATGCTTGTTTTATTTTATGATATATGTTTTAGAATAGATGTTAGGATGTATGCTCATAGAATGAATGGTAGGACGTTCATAGTCTAACAATTTTTTTCTGTAGGGGATTGTGCTTTAGGGGTGATAAGTCCAATATACATGCTTGGGATTTATGCAGAGTATTTTAACTAACCTTTGTTTTGCAGGTGTTAGTTAGATTTCCACTTTTCCTTTTCATGTAAATTTGTGCAATTAGGATTTTGGAATGATTGTTATGGGGATTAGAATGAGCATTGGTCATAAGATTCTATCTTATGCACCATGTGAGGCCTTAGAGCATCTACCTTCCAATGATCCAAAGAAGGAACCAAAGAAGAAAAGAAGAAAAGAAGAAGAAAGAAGAAGAAAGAAAGAAAAGAAGAAAAAAGAAATAAAGATTGAAGACACCCATAACAATGAATTCTTTTCTTAATTGTAATTTAATTCATATGTAATCTTTGGGTTTGTGCGGTAGCGCCCGATGACAATGGCATTTTAATCTTTTTGCAATTAGCTTTATAAATTGATTAATGATTTGTTTAGCTTTTGTATTAAGTGGCATGCTTTTCCTAGTTTCTTCCTTGCTTTATGTATGGCTTAGATGTGGATTAGGCTCTTTAGAGAAAAATAAATCTTTTACCCAATTAATAGCTCAAAATAAAATTAAACAACTCATAACCTCACCCAAAGCTTAAGTTTAAAATCAAGATAAAAGAATTAGCAACCCCTTAGCTAGATGAGAATTTCTTTTATAATATCATCCACAAAAGTATCTTATTTCACTCTTGATTGGAGGGTTTTCACCTTTTCCAGAGAAACTTGACTTGACCTTTAAGAACCATGGTGGAAACTCACCTCCTCCCTTCTCGTTGATTTTGGCCAAGAACCTTATTTATCATGAATTAGTCATATGAATCATCATATCCTGAGTTAAAATAATTATCCAGAAATAAAAATAAAATGAAATTTGAATTACATTAGATTTAAGTCATTTAAAGCATGTCCCTTTACATGATCTAGTCTCTTTAGGGTGTGAGTTTAAGGACTTAGTCTCTTTCTAAATAAATAACAGCCTAGCTATCTTTCATAAAGATAAAGCCTTGCCTACATGTATTTAAAATTAGGGAGGAGTTAGTTGGTGGCCACCACCAGGTGGTTGTAACTCCAAGCTATCGGGTCATTTGTCCTCTCTTATGGAGGTAAACCAATTACCCATTTTCTCCTTAGATTTAGGTTGTGCTTTTGGCCCTCACCAAAGCTCCCTAGATTTTGGTTCTGAGGATGCTTTTCCCCTTTGTGGTCTATAAGCATAATTCTTCACCTCAATGAAAAGATCTAAATAAAAAGAAACACCTTAAAGACTTCCTCCTTATCATTTTCTTGATAAAGGAAAGGTTCATTACTAAAAAAAATGAAATAAATCTTCGTTAGAACATTAAAAAATAATTTCAAAATGTAATCTAGCAATACGTACTGAACGAAGCAGCTTCATTTAACAATTCCCATAATTATTACATGTAAAAAATAAAACTAACAAAATCTTTTCAAAAAAAAAACACAAATGAACATCTTCTTTTTTCAATTTCTAAAGATTTCATTTTTAAAATAAAATGAACAACCATCTTTCCAAAATCAAAATCAAAATCATAAAGTTTTCAAGAAGCACACTTGAATCTTTCTATTCAATACACTCACACTTATTGAATGGAAAGTTCATTTGTAAACAAAATTAAACTTTTCAAAAAGCACAATGAACACCTTCATTTAATATACTCAAATTTATTAAATGAAGATTTCATTCTAACTAAAAATAAATATCATTTAGAAATCTCACTTGAACATATCTACATATGTTTTAAGTTGGAGTTCCTCTCTTTCAAAAGAAACAATCACACACAAAAATTTTATACATTTCAAAATAGATTGATCTCCATTCTACATACTTTTTTTAGATGGAAGTCCTCTTTTCAAAATTAAAACTTCAAACAATCATATTTCAAAATTTTTCAAAACACATTTATGGAACTTCATTTAGCACATTCAAATTTGTTAAACGAAGTTTCCAAATCAAAAATCAAATCAACAATCAAATTTCAAAAAGAAAATTTCAAAACACATTTAGAACTTCATTTAACATACCCAAAATTGTAAAGTGAAGTCCAACCAAAATTAAAATTTAAAAACATACATTTGGAAATTCATTTAGCATAATAAAATTTGCTAAGTGAAGTTTCCAAATCCAAAATCAAAATCAACAATCATATTTCAAAATTTTCAAACACATTTGAAACTTCATTTAACATACCCAAAGTTGTTAAGTGAAGTTTCTAAATCCAAAATCAAAATCAACAATCATATTTCAAAAAAAAAATTAAAACATATTTTTGGGATTTCATTTAACATACTCAAATTTTCTAAGTGAAGTTTCCAAATTGAAAATCAAAAATCAACAATCATATTTCAAAATTTTCAAACACATTTGGAACTTCATTTAACATACCCAAATTTTTTTCAAACACCATTTGGAACCTCACCAAGCATAATCAATATTTTCTAAGTGAAGTCTCCAAAGCCATAAACAAAATAAAAATCCTCAAACATCTTTGGAAATTTCATCCTTAGCATACCAAAGGGATCCTACCTTTTCAAAATCTAAACAACAAAACAAAAAATGAAACACTTAGGATTTTCTTAGAATTTGCTAAGAATCCTATTTTCAAAAAAAAATCAAATAAAACTATTGGATTCTTCACTTAGCATACCAAAATTTGCTAAGAGAATTCCAAATTTTCCAAAATAAAAAAAAAATTTACAAAAGAAACAATCACTTTCTCAAACACTTTACTTATAGCATACCTAAATTTATTAAGTAAGTGAAATTCCAAAATAATAAAAAAAAAAAAATCATTTGACTTTAACATACCTAAATTTGTTAAAGGAGGGTCCTCAAAATCAAAATTCAAAATTCAAACAAACCATGAATCTATGAAAGCGTCCTTATCAAAAAAATTTAATCCATATTTCAACATATGTAAATTTGTTGAAGTTGGATTCATATTCAAATTCCTCTTTCAATCAATCTACTAAAATCCATTTGAACACAACTTAACACTTCCAAGTTGGATGTAGGTTCAAATTTTCAAATTCAAATTTAAAAATCTATGTAATGATACTAGTTTATTTCTCATTATCAAATCAGCACAGTTGTTCAGTTTATTATAGTTTTTGAAATGGTTGATTCTCAAAAGTTTATCTTCACCTTCCCCCATGGTATGGATACGACTTTTCAACTTCCCCATCTAGACCCAATTCACTTTGGTGGATTTGAGGGAGCCATGATCACTTGTGAGGGCACTCCCTCACCAAGTGACCAGAAGAAGCGGTCATCGGATTGACTTACCCTTTGATTCCGATGTCTCAAGAGGAAAGTTATGGTACGACTTTGGTTAGATGACAGCTTTGATTCACCAAAGTTTCTCATGATGCCTTAGTGCGGGCTAGTACCCTACCATCTCTACCCTTTAATGGTAAGGCTCCCATGGGCTCAGGGCTTTCCTCCCCTACATTTGAGTATGGGTCTAGCTTGCACTCCTCCCATCCTACCCATACATAGTGTAGAAATAAGATCAAAGCGACCATGCAATGCTGAGGAGCTAGAGCTTCGATCACCCGTGGTTGAGTTTCCTGTTATCACTTCACCACTGGTTATAGAAAACTAGTTCCACCCTCTATCTAGATCAGACAGATAGGATGTCAGGAGGATCCATTCATCACCTCCGGGTGCAGTTCAACCCACAATTCTGTGAGGAGGGTCATGCCTCTTCAATTATACACTAGGTAGGCCTAGCATACACCTCGATCCAACACTCGCTTTGATCTATGATCTGCTATCCTCCACAAATGTGGGAAGCAAGATTTTCTAGGAGAGGGCCCATGAGGCCCAACACATGTACCAAGGGAGTGATAGAGGTTCAGCCACGTCACCGCTTATACTTTAATTGATTTTCTAGCAATGCTACCTGTGTTTATACGATAGTATTCTTCTTAGTGGTACTAGCCACCACAAGAGGGAAGTTCTTGAGCAGAGATTCAGTGGTGTCTCCACCACACTGCTCTACCCATCGTCTGCCATCGCCAGTGCGGGTTACAGTATCTCCCATTCCATCTAAGGACATGAAGGCACATCTAAGGAAAATTGCACCTCATTGATGATCCAGCTATGGCCAAGGGATCCTACCCCTTCTACACCACCCATTATGGTAAGGCCAAGCTCTCCTACTCGACCTTCTACCCTAGTGGTGGTGCAGAAGGAGTGGTGACCCTGAAGCATCATGGTCATCCCTTCACCAACTCTGCCCATACAGCCGGATGTGGAGATGGTGACAGTTATTATAGATATTCCAAATGATAGTTCAGCTTGCACCAGTGGTAGAGGAACATCATAGGATTGTTACCCTCTTATAGCCAATAGGTTAGTGTCATCCAAGTGAGTAAGTCCACATAGGATTGACTCCCAGTGATAAGAGGTCCGCCTCTCATGCATAGTGATCACAAGGTCACTAAATTGTTTGTACCTGCTGAGATGGATCATTCCTTAGATGAAATAGTTTCACATTATTTCATGGAGAAGAAGGAGATCTTGCGGTATGCTTGCTCTAATGAAGAGAAAGTCAGCTTCGATCCCACTGAAGATGACTTGATAGGAAACTCAGCTGGAGTCTACATGGTTGACACTAGAGGGTCTCTTCTTAGGGAGTAGTAAGCCATGGAAGGTGATGAGGTTGATCAAGTAGACACCAGAATTAGCCCAACACCTCCAATAGTAATTGAGGTAGAAGGATGAATAGATTGATAGGATGACACAATAGTTATAGGACTTGTTAGCAGCAGTGTCAATGCTAAACAAGCCCCTTTAGTTCATCATATTACAGTCAACGTCAGTCAGCTTGGGTTAGCGCATGTCTTTGAGCAAGGTAGCACTAGCCTATATAGGAAGGTAGTAAAAAGTACCTCCATACAAGAAAAGGACATAAAATCTATGGTAGCAAGAAAAGAAGCTTTGGCTCAAGCCCTGGGAGGATCATCGGTTCCAAAGGGTAGACCCTACCTAAAAGAATTCAATACTATCCAATATCCCAAGGGTTTCGTGCCTCATTCTTTCAAAAGCTTTGATGGTAGTGGAAACTCGAGGCAACACATAACACATTTCAAGGCTAGTTATTACAATGCAGGTGGAAGTGATGCTTTGCTCTTATGAATTTTTGTTAGTAACCTAGCGGGTATTACTTTTGATTTGTATGTTGAATTGTACATTGGTTTAGTAAAGACATTTGCAGAGTTAGAGCAGCTCTTCATCAAGTGATTTGCTGGAGCTCAGCAAAGGGTTACTGTAGTTGATTCATTAGCACAACAACACCCCGGTGAGTCACTTGTTGATTATATTCTCTGATAGTATAACGTGAGTATGAAGTGCAAACCGTAGCTTTCTGAATAGCAGGCCATTGAGATTCTCTTGAAGAGTATATGTGGCTCGGCCGCCTTCATGTTTAAGGGCTTCACTATCAAGACATTTGAGAAGCTAATCAACAAGGTGGCTAATCTATAAGGAGAGGCCAAAAAGTTACCTTGTCAAGATCCCAAAAGCTAGAAGGTCTATGAGAAGAAGCCAAGAGCAAGCAATTGTTGATAAGGGGAAGCATCCAGCTAAAGATCAGTCTGAGAGACCACGACCTCAGAAACCTCCACCTCCTTTGCCACCACCGAGATAACCCTATCAGCCTCCACTATAGCCTCCATGGCCAAAGATAGCCACCACGCCATACCACCATAGTACTGCATGCACCGTGTATATGCTCCACCTTCTCTTTTAGATAAGTTAAACAAAACCTTAATCTTTTAAGAGGAAGGTAATCAGGAAGATCTTTAATAATCTCTTAAAGAAACTTGATTTTTAGCTACCTGAGCCTAGGAGACCGGTGGAAGTAGGCAAAATTCATGATCCAAACTTTTGCCCTTACCACTATATGCTATGCCACATTTTGGAGGATTGCTTCACATTCAAGGACTAGCTTGAACACAGTTTCAAGACTAGTGTTGTAGTTATTCCAAAAAAATACCTTGTGGAACAACCTTGCAGTTCCAATAGGGTAATCCTTGGGGATACATGTGATCCTACCAAAACTAAAGAAGGTTGGACATTTCTTTAACTAAAACTTCAAAGAAAATAATTTAGAAGATCAAGAAGCTTTCCCTGTAGGTGTTTGAGTCAGCTCAAACCTCCAACACCAAGGAAGGTTTGCAAGTTGCTAGTGCCAACTCTAGGAAAGTGGGAGATCAACAAGAGTATTAGAAGTGATGTGTCGCCGGATAGCCATTTAGCACGACCGACAAGTGACCTCCAAACCTTTAGTTGCCTTCCACCTGACTTCTTCCATTTCAGCTAGCTCTTCTATTTCATCTACTAGTATAAGTCTTATATCAATGAATAAGGGCATCAAATACCTTACTCCACTCACTTTACTTGACTTCTATTTTGTACCCCCAAATAAATCCAAGAAATTAAAGAATAAAGCTAGTTTAAATTATATCTGTGTCACTTCTGATGGGTTGTCTTCTTCTATTCTTAACGATAACTTTTCAAGTCTAAATAATTATAACAATTTTGATCTTCCTCTTTTCAATCCAAAGTTAGACTTTTCAACTCTAAATACTATGGGTTCACCTTTAAGAAAGACTTGGAATCATCTGATTTTGAGAGTCTCATAGGAGAAGTAGAGATCCCGGCGCAGAACCTTCCACCACCTTGCCTCAGATCAAGTCAACTTTCATAGTGGCAAGGTTCTACCTCTTAGGGCAGCACCTCAAGATAGAGGAAAACAAGTCATTGGTACTGAAGATCAAGAAGCCCTCCACAAGATGATCCACCCCTGGATATGCTTGTGGAAGACTAGTCGAAGGTGGACTACAACGTCCTTTCTCATCTAAGAAAGTTGTCATCTAAGCTAAGCATATACGATGCCCTTATCTTATCCAAAGAGATGAGAGAATCACTAATCGAGGCCCTCCTTGATCCTGAGATATGCTTAGCTCAGCTGAACACTATATGTGAGGAAGCACATTATGCAAAAGAAGCCCAATGGATCACCTTAATAGATGAAGACCATCTTTTAGGGGACTTGGAGCACAACCGTCCCCTCTACATCACAGTTGACATGGATAGGTTCAGACTGGCTAGGATTCTTTTGGATTCAGGTGCATCAATGAACATTATGAGTCTAAAGAACCTTGCCTATTTGAAGATCGACATATCTACACTCCAAGGAGATAGGATGATGTTGAGAGGATTCAATGATCAAGGTGAGTGGGCTTTAGGTTCTATAGTGTTACCTTTGGAGATAGGGGATTGGAAGACTGAAGCTAAGTTCTACATCATTCATTCGAATACTTCATTTACTCTTATGCTTAGTAGGCCTTGGATACATCAAAGCAAGATCGTTCTATCCTCCCTTCATCAATGCATCAAGTTTAGAAAAGATGGAATTGAGTACCATGTCAACGAGGATGAAAAGCCATTTTTAGTCAGAGGGGTTGAGATTTATGAGGATGTGACCTATTATCTTCCTCAAAACACCCTTTCTCATGAACATAGACAAAATTCAAATGCAAATACAAAAGCAAAAAAAAAGATAAAAGAAAATGAAAAGAAAAATAAAAGTCCAAGTGAACATAAAAGGGGAATTGAAGAAGAAATAGATCGACATTCCACTCACGCTCATTCCATCATATGGACATGTGGGTAGAATGGTTCAACCTCCATCGAGTGAGTAAAAAAAGTTATCCGAGGTGGGAGACTCTAGTTGGCCTTCAGCCAATAGAGGTTGTGTTCCAATTCATAGGAGTACCCCTACTATTCATATAGACTTGGAATCCAACTTAGAGGATGAGTCTAATGTGATTAGTATACCAGCTAACCCCACTCAGCAGGATCCATTGGAGGTGACTTTTGATCTAGACAGAGATGAAGAGCAGGCCTCCAAGCAAAACAAAGTATTTGAATTTCATTTATGTGAAACTATTAAGCAGCAGCTGGGAACCTTAGCTCTAACCTCGCTTACATCTTAGAATGTTGAAGGTTTAGTAGTAAAGGAAATCTTAAGTTCTAGTGACAGGTAAGAAGTTCTTTTGGGATCATCCTCCTCAATCTCAAGTTGATGTAGAGCTTGAGGAAGATACTTTTAAAGAATAAATGGAATTACCTTTTGTGTTAAAAATCTTATAAAAAAAGGTTTAATTCCTCACACATGGTCCAATCACAGGTCAGAATACTTCGAGAAGCTATGGAACAATGGAAGCACATCAAGAGAAGCACTAGTTGAGAGTGGTCGATGATCATGATTACTTTTTACAAACCATTTGGAATATGATAGTTTCTTCTCACACATCCCCAACTATGAGAATGTGTGTTAGAAACTTAGATGATCCAGATGATCTCCATGTCAAAGAGGCACCACCAAAATTTGAAGAGGAGATTCATTCAATAATCGACAAGCTTAAAGATATCAACCTAGAGATAGAAGAAAATCCACGCCTGACATACATCAGTTCCTTGATGAATGAAGAAGAACCAATGACTTAGTTAGGCTATTGACTGAGTTTAAAGACTGCTTCACATGGAGTTATGAAGAAATGCGATTATCTCCTAACGTAGCATTCCACAAGCTAGCAATAGACCCTAACGTTACCCCAATTAAGCAAGCTCCTAGACACATGTGTTTAGAAATTGAACAATAGGTCATTTCTGAAGTCAAGAAACTAATCGATGTTGGTTTTATTAGGGAAGAAAAATATCCTATCTGGTTATCTAGTGTCATCCCAATTAGGAAGAAGAATTGACAAATTCACATTTGCGTTGATTTTAGGGAGTTAAATAAGGGATGTCCTAAGGATTAGTTTCCTCTTCTACTAGACTTAATGGTGGACATCGCTTCATCTCATGCAGTCTTCTCTTTCATGGTTGGATCATCTAGTTATAACTAAATCAAGATGTCTCCTAAAGATGAAAGAAACACTACTTTCTGAACCCAGATCAGAATCTTTTGTTATAGGGTCATGCCTTCCAACCTTTAAAATGCTGGTGCTACATACCAACGGGCCATGACTCAGATCTTCAACGAACTCATCCATCATCAAGTTGAGTGCTACGTTGATGATCTAGTAATGAAGAGTAGAGAAAAGGAAGACCACCTCTTTGAATTGAGAGTAGTTTTAGAATGGTTAAGATAATATAATCTCTAAATGAATCCCTTGAAGTGTGCATTCGAGTAGCTCCAAGGAAATTCCTTGGGTTTGTTGTTCTACACTGGGGAATAGAAATAGATCCTAAAAAGATTAAAACTATCTTAGAATGCCACCTCCTAAGAGTTTAACTCAATTCATCCTTCAAGGATGGTGCATCTAAGATGCTTTATCTCAAACCTATCGAGATGCATGCAATCTCGACTTATCAAAAGGACTCCAAGTTTAAGTGGGATGACAAGTGCCAGCATGCCTTTGAAGATATCAAAGAGTACTTGGTGAAGCCACCAGTTCTAGTAGGCCCTATCCTGGGCAAGCCACTCATTCTTTACACTATTGCATTGGACATCTCTCTTAGCGCTCTGTTGGTCCAAGCTAACGACAAAGGGAAGGAGAGCGTACTCTACTACTTCAATTGTCAATTGATTCCTACTGAAGCTAACTATCCACCTATTGAGAAACATTACATAGCTTTGATCTTTGCTTCTAAAAAGTTACAACACTATATGCTTTTTCATAAGGTGAGCTTGATCTCTAGAACCAATCCACTGTAATATCTCTTGACACGGCCAATGCTTTCTGGATGTTTGGCTCATTGGTCCATGATTCTCTTGTAGTTTGATATACAATTTGTACCCCTCCATGTAGTAAAAGGATAGACACTAGCAAATTTCTTAGCAGCACACCCACTTTCTATTGATTCTTCACTTAGTGATGATCTCCCTGATGAATAAATCATGAACTTAAGGGAGGCCAACAACAATCGATGGGAGATGTATTTTGATGGTACTGCTTCTTTTCTTAAAGGTGAAGCACCATGATCTATTCTTCCAAGAAAGACAGGGGTAGGAATAGTTCTTCTAACTCCAAACTACGATGTGATGAGATTCTCATACTAGCTTTCTAACAACAAAGCTGAGTATGAGGCTTTGATTGTCGGTCTAGAGTTAGTCATCACCATTAATGTCAAGAGCATCAACATCTTTGGAGATTCTCAGTTGGTCATCAACCAGATTGCCTGGTCCTATCAGGTTCTCAAACCCAAGCTTCATTTGAACTTGACCCAACCCTTGGTTTGACCCAATTTGACCAATTGGTCAACTTGACTGAAGTTGACCCATTTTAACCTAAATGGGTCAACATGAGCCAAATCTTATCAAATGAATTTCAAATCTCATGAAACTTGGCCGAACATAATTTTTGCACATACCCAACATACCCAAAGTAAAGAATTAGCAATATTACCATTCTACCCCTAGGACATAGAACAAATTTTGGCCTAATCCATGGGTAATTTGGTCATACCCTCTTCACATACACTTGAGGCTTTCCTAAAAGCTCAAGGGGACCTAGTGAAGAGTGGTGCACCCAACCCAATGGGTTTAGGTCAGCCCAATTGGTTGCTAAACCAAACTCAACCCCTTGGGTCAAAATGTTAAATTCAAACTCCCTCTCCCACTCAAATTGAAGCACATTAGAGGTTGGCAATCCACTCCTTGGCTCAAACTGAAAATGTGCACACTCAAAATAGCCAAAACAAACCCCCCATTATGATCAATTGGATCAAAATGGTACAATGACTTGCTGCCATTTGATCCTTCAAGGGGGAGTTATACTCCCCCTAAATAAACTCAAATCCATCAGTCCTCAATTCAATTGAACCTAGAAGCTAGCCATTCCTCATCCTCCTAAGCTTGGAGTAAATTTAAATGTCATATTCTTGGTTTTGCATAGTGTAAAAATAGGGGAGCTCAATCCATTCATGAATTTCCTCTTCACTCAATTTCACTACAATTGCTTTTGCACACTCTATCAGAGAGGCAAGTCGAGTGCACCCAAGCTCTCTTTGAAGTTTCAAAGGCAAGCAGGGGACCTAGCTCGATCAAAGATGCAAGTTAGCTAAGGAGGAGGTGGTCCATATTCCAGTCCAATCAACCTCAAGTGCTCAAAACTTCAGCACAACTTCATGTCAACCAGACGAAGCTTCTCCAAGGGAATCAAGTGGGTGATCACCTCTAGTGAGGTATGGGATTTTTTGACCATTAAACTCAATGTGGTGTGGAGCTTCGTGAAAGAAATTTTAATCCCATGGATTTTTGACCATTGGATGTGCTGCTCTTTAGCTTTAGATGGCATGGGTTGAGTTTTATTTGAATCCGAGCTCAATCTAACCTAGATCTTCCCCTTAACCATGGACGATCTCTATTGATCAAGGGGAAAAACTTAGGAGATCTCAGCCATCCTTCCATGCATTTTGGATGGACGACCGAGATAATTCCCCACGTTTAGAAATTCCTTATCCATTTTAAAATTGTAGGGAGATCTCTGGCTGTCTAATCTTTGATCGAGATCAAATCAAGCATCGCTAGCCACCACTTGGGATTTTACAACTTAAGTAAGCCCCTCAAGGTGCAATGCATGTAAATCACACTGATCGCAGCCACCATGTGTCACGCTGTGAGCTAGAGGATCAGTTAGGATGTTTTAATTATTTCTAATTAATCTAGGGATCTTCTAAAATTCATAATGCCCTATAAAAAATTCAAATAATTATGAAATAAAATCTTATGAAAAGATAATTCAACCTAGAATATTTTAAATTAATTTCAAAGGGTTTTGGATTATGATTTTTGTGAATTTAGGTTTTATTAAAAACTTCATTTTGCTAATTAATTTTTAATTAAGTCTCTGATTAATTCCAAACTTTTTGGGTATATTTTAGTGGATGACTTCTACCTCCCCTAATTTTCTTGGGATTTATTGAAGGCTTGATTAGAAGAATTGCATAAGGATTTCTTAATTACCTGCCTTATGTAATTAAGGATAATTAAGGTGAAATTAGTAATTTTAATCCATAATTAGGGTTGATTAAGGTCTGATCCAATAAGTAGGAGGTTTATGGAATATTTTTGGGGCATTTCCCCTAAGCTATTCCATAAACCCCCTTTTATCTCCTTAATCTCCTCTTAATTAAGGGTTAATTCATTAATTATCACCTTAATTAATTTGTAAGAATTCTAAAAGTTCTAGAACTTAATTAATCTTCTTTGGGTAGATGCTTAGGTATTTAATAGCTAAAGTTCAATTAAGGAAATTAAAACCCAATTCATAAGTATGAAAGTGTGTTTTAAAATTACTTAAGTTAAACCCCTTAGCTTAATTAACTATTAATTATGAGCCAAATTACATTAGGCCATTTTCTTATTAGGTGCATTGCAAATTTAAATTCCTTGCAAGTTTTTATTTCATCTCATTGGCTCATAATTATTTGGTTAATTCTTCTAAGGTGGTAGGTAAGGGTTAATTAAGTTACTTAATTCATACCTTAACAATTAATAAAAAATGGATCTAATTATCTAAAAATTGAACAAAAATATCAATCACTTATGTGAATGGGTTAGGAACAGCAAACTCATCTCACCATTTCAAAATTAAATCAAACTCCAAACTAAACACAAATCACTTTGAATTCACTTTGATTTATTTTAAACTTTCTTATTCTATAAGAATGTCTTTAGGATTTAAGTGAAGTGAGTTTGTTTACATGCTTTCATTGATTGAATCTTTCCCCAACATGTTAAATTTATATGTCATATGATTTCATGCATTCATATTTTTCTAAATTCAAAATTTAAAAATGGAATTGTTTACTTTATGTCAAAATTGTATGTGTTGGCTAAAGTAGAAATATGAATGGCTATTATCACTACTAAATCCAAATTATTTTCAAAACATATAAATTAAATACCAAATATTAAAGTGTTCTACTTATACTTTAATTATAAGCTTTCATGTGAAAGAATATAAAGGTATGCTTAGCATAGGTTCCCTTTCTTTCTTATGTTGGTATAATTTTGAATAGAATCGTGAGGTGTATGGTTCATTTGAAAAGAAGCTAACACTCACCTAATTCCATATCCTATTCATCTCTATGCTACCACTTAAGAAGGGTTACCTATACTAGCATACATAAATTGCATAAATAAAATGAATCCATTAATATAACTTTTGCATTCTCCTTTTCTATTTCATTTCTTTTATACATATATTTGTATTTAAGGAAAGTGGTATATTAGTCTCGACAACCCTGAGGTTGCAAGTCTTTAAGTAACCATAAGTAGGTCTTGTACCTTACACCTCTGGTTAACAATGGAAATGTACTCACTTATGCCTTTCTTACTTTTATGTGTGTATGTGAAAATTTGGAAAAAGAAACCCCTTGCTTCTTAAGAAAAATCATGCATATTCAACTTCTAAATTTCCTTAAATCGATTACTTAGCATGCATCATAAAGTGTGTTAAATACTCTCATTTGTATGTATAGATATGCTTAGGGTCCATCCATATGCATGTTGTATATGTTGGGAAAGAAAGCAAGTAATGTGTGTTATGTGAATTTTGATTCAATTTATTTAATCTTAAAATGCCTTTCATTTTGAATAGGTTTGTTTAGAATTTATCTAAACCTAGGATTAATTAAAATATTTAAACAAAACATTCACCTAAATAAAACTAAAATGTGAACCTATTTTAGAAATTTCTTAGGTTAGGGAAGAAAGGGAAGTTCTCTTCTCTTTCCCTCTCATAACATAGTAATTAATTGTAGATCCACTTAAACCAAATCAAAACATGAAATAAAATCAACCCAAAATAATTAAGCAACTTAAATGAAACCCTCCTAAGTTGAACATGTTCTTCACACTTAGAAAATTTGAACCTAAAGTCATAGCTAAGCATACCACAAAGCCTTCAAAGCACACACATTAGTCATGACTTCTAGCTTTAGGTTTGGTTGGTGCATGGTTTGATGTTTGTTTTATTTTGTGATATAGATTTTAGACTGGATGTTAGGATGTATGCTCATAGAATGAATGGTAGGATGTTCTTAGTCTAACTATTCTTTTCTACAAGGAATTGTGCTATGGCTATCATAAATAAAAATAAATGCTTTTGCTTGGTGCTTTATACCCTTAAGCATAATCCAATAGGCCAGGTGGACTTATTCACCCATGTGTGGGGTGGTAAGTCTAATATACTTTCTTAGAATTTATGTATGTGTTTTAATTAACCATTATTTTGCAGGTGTTAGTTAGATTTCCACTTTTCCTTTTCATGTAAATTTGTGCAATTAGGATTTTGGAATGATTATTATGGGGATTAGGATGAGCATTGGTCATAAGATACTATCTTATGCACCATGTGAGGCCTTGGAGCATCTACCTTCCAACCATCCAAAAGAAGGAACCAAAGAAGAAAAGAAGAAAGAAGAAGAAAGAAGAAAGAAAGAAAGAAGAAAGAAGAAAAAGAAAGAAAAGAAGAAGTAAAGCTTGAAGACCCTCATAACAATGAATTCCTTGCTTAATTGTAATTTAATTCATTCACAATCCAAGTTGTATAAGGGTAGAGCTCATCTACCCACATTTGATATTTTCGGGTTTGGTGCTCACCACAATGACCTTTTATTCTTTTATGCATTAAAAAAATTAATTGATGATTTGCTTAGGTTTTGCATTAAGTGGCATGATTTTCTTAGTTTCTTCCTTTCTTTATGTATGGCCTGGATGTTGTTTAGGCTCTTTAGAAAAAAATAAATATTTTACCCAACTTAACAACTCATAACCTCACCTAAAGCTTAGGTTTAAAATCGAGATAAAAGAATTAGCAACCCCTTAGCTGGATGAGCATTTCCTTTATAATATGATGCACAAATGCATCTTATTTCACTCTTGATTGAGGGCTTCCACCTTTCGAGAAACTTGGCTTGACCTTTAAGAGCCATGGTGGAAACTCACCTCCTCCCTTCTCATGATTTTGGCCAATAACCTTATTTTTCTCATGCATTAGTCATATGAATTCTGAGTCAAAATAATTATCCAAAAATAAAATAAAATAAAATTTGAATTGTAATAGATTTAGGTCATTTGAAGCATGTCCCTTTACATGATCGAGTCTCTTTAGGGAGTGAGTTTAAGGACTTAGTCTCTTTCTAAATAAATAACAACCTAGCTATCTTGCATAAGCATAAAGACTTGCCAACATGTATTTAAAATTGTAGGAGGAGTTAGTTGGTGACCACCCCAGGCGTTGTAAGTCCAAGCTATTGGGTGGGTTGTCCTCTCTTGTGGAAACAAACCAATTTCTTATTTTTGCCTTAGATTTAGGTTTTGCTTTCATCCCTCGCCAAAGCTCCCTAGATTTAGGTTCTGAGATTGCTTTCCCCCTTTATGGGCTGTTGACCTCACTTTTGGAGTGAGCTCTTAACCTCCTCTTCTTAGACTTAGGAATCTTCTAGACACTAAGATTTCTTAGTCATAAGACATATCTAGTGATTAGGTGAACACTTAACCTAAGCCTAGAGACTTAGAAGTGTTAATCATAAGATTAGGCTATGCCTTAGAGTTTAAGAAAATTACCTATCCCATAGCCTAAACCCAATCTAGATACACTTTCTCAAATCAAACCCAGACTTAATTATCAAACCAAAACTCAAATTCAAATTCAAATTCCAAATCTAATTTCAAAATTTGACTCCAAATGATTGAAACCCAAAATCAATTTGAAATCCTATAACCCCTTTCGAAGCCATATGAACCATAATCATAAGCTTAGCCAAAACTCCCCTTAAATCAAATAAAACTCAATTGATATCTTTATAATTCAATCATTCCTTCATTTATATTCACAAATATAAATGAAATCCAAATTCAAATAAAATTATATAAAAAATCAAATCCAAACTCAATCTAAACCCTTTAAGCCAATTCTTTGGACTTAGCCAAATCCTATCTAGATCAAGTCAAAACCAATGAATTTTCTCTTGAATCAATCATTCATTCAATTATCTACCCAAATATAAATGAAACCTACAATCATCAAATCAAATTGAAACCAACCCAAGTCAAACCCAACCTAGCCCTTTTGACTTGAAAATTTCAAATGAGCCAAAATCCTTAGACTCCAAATTGATTATCGTTGAATTTATATTCTAATCTAGGGCTCATATATAAGTTCAACTAAACTTGAATCAAACCAAAACCAAACCAATTGACCCACTTAGGTCCACTTGACCCAAAGTGACCTAAAGGACCCATTTGAGAAAACTTCTAATCCAACCCAAATTGGATTGAACCAAGCTCACCAAAATCTTCCACCATGATTGTTGATCACCCTAGGATGATCAATTGCAATCAATTAGGCCAAAATAAGCCAAATTGGTCATTTGATCCAAATTGACCTAAATTGGCCTAAAGGACCAAATCGGGTCAAATCATGATCTAACACAAATTGATTGCAACCAATGGCTCAAGTTCATTCCAAATTGATTATTGAACTTGACCAAAGCCATAATTAAACTCAATTTGATCAATCAAGCCCAATTGGTCAACTTGACCCAGCTTTGGCCTAAAGGGTCAATTTAACCTAAATCAAAATTAAATCCAAATTAATTCAAGCCAAAGACCACATTCATCTTCAATTAGCCAATTGACCATGAATCAACCCATATCCCAAGCTAATTTGGCCAATTTTGGTCAAATAATTACCACCCAAAATGACCCATATGACCCAAATTGGGCCAAATCCCTTGAAACCAAGCCAAAACCCATTGGGGGCTGATCAAACCCGACCCAAACCCATTTGGGATCAGTCTAAAACAAACCCAACCCATTTAAACCCCTCATGAATCCTCCCCCACATAAGATTCCACCCAACCTCATTTAATTCCTCCCATCACATGCACTTAACTCATCCCCAACATTTGCATTGAATAAATATGATCATATCAAGAGAGGACTTTGTAGAAAAATCTAAAGTCCCCAATCAATCTAGCATCCATCCCAACCACCAACAAGATGACAATCAATTTGGAGCCAAAAAATTCAAAAAATATTCAATTTTGGCCATTATAAAGGAGGGAGATGAAGCTTGAGATATCTTCCTCTCACCACCATTCATCCCCTAAAAGCTCCCCAAAGCAAAAAGGAACCCATCCCCCACTTCTTTGAGCCATTTTGAGCTCAAAAAAACAAGTAATTGCTCCCCCGGCATGGAGACGATAGACATCGGAGAAGGTGACATTCCGAAGGGAGGCAAGGGCTAAAGATCACTCCAAAGCTTCCTCACATACCTAGGAGTATGCTCGGATCTTCACTACTGCCAAAAATCATCCCCGGTGAGGTAAATTTTGTCAAATCGTAGACGACCTTAGAATTTTGCATATTTTGTATTAAATTTCTCACAATTTTAGGAATTTCCCTTAGATAATCCAGCATTTTTACTTTAAATCATCCCAATTAGGAAATAGAATTTTTTTGGTGCAAATTGATGTGAAAAAGGTTCTATTTGGACAAGTTTTGGCTTAAAAACCCTAATTTTTTCCAAAAACAACTTTGAAAATACTATTCACCATCGGCGGCTCACAACCACCATCCAATTAGTCAGGATCGGATAGTTCGGAGCCACAATGGGCATTGATCATGTGATGATCGACCATCCGATCATGTGGTTCCGATCGATGGTCACTGATCCAAGCTGATCAACGATCCAGCATCCGATCCGAAGCCAGATCGCTGAAATGATCGACCGTCGTCGACGCTGGGATGGATGGCTCGATCATGTGTGATCAGATCCTAGCCTCTGGATCATGCTATCTGATCTGGACCATCCAATTTGTGAACGGATGGTCCAAAGTGAGCCGCAGGTCACTGTCTCTTCTCACTCAAACCACACGTATTTCCTTTTTATTTAAAAAACAAATAATAATAATAATAATTTAAATCACCTAAAACTTCCAAAATTCATAGAAATTAAATACTTAACCGAAAATTAGAAATAAGGGCTCGTTGGATTCGTCTTTCTGAGGAATCCAACAAAACCCAAAATCCCAAATTTCACTTAGTATTGTGAGCTTAATTTAAGTTTTAGTAAAATTAAATTTCATTAATTAAACCAAAAATATAATTCAGATTAAGTTGAACTTTTTAGGGATTGAAATTAAAAATAAAACACAACTATCATAGAAATTTCAAGTGAAAAGGACTACCAGATTAAAAGAAATTAAATTTTGAAGTTCAGATTGTTCATTTTAATAAAATAAATCAAATAAAAATCTTCAAAATGGCTTAAATCACTTCAATTGACATCTAAGACTCTTAAGAAAGTAATGTGATCTTTTGAATCTTAATGAACCCCAAACAAACACTTAAGGTTAGAGTTTAATCAATTAAGGAGTTAATATAAAAAAACTAATTTAAATATTGAATCAAAATCAGAAATGAAATAGCACTTAAGCAATCGTTAATCAAATCTCAAATCGGAAAATATCATTCTTAGAGAAAATTAAATTAAATATGGTTGTTAGGTTAATAAAACTCAATTAAAAATTAAATCTTAAATCAAACTCAAAACCCAACGAATTTAGGAAAGTTTAATCATTTGATACTAATCGAATTAAACAAAATAAAATTAAAGTAAACTTAATTAACATATGATTAAATCACATCCATTTGGAATGAGATAATTAATTATCTATTAAATATTTCAACCTAATAACTAAATCAAACATGTTAATGAAATCACAAACATAATAAATAAATCAAATCAAGTAAAACCCTAATCATGAATAATCAAACTTAATTAGTCAAACATTTAATTAATGCAAATTTAATAAATTAATCCATCATCTTAATTAATCATAAATTTAAATACATTAAAGCTAACTCTAAAGTTGCTTAAATCAAACCTCTAATTAAATTCACACCTCAAGTAATAAACTAATTAAGTTAATCAAATTAATCATATTAAACCTAAACTTAATCAAACATAATTAAGATGCAATTAAACACTAATCAAAACCTAAATTAAACCTAAAACATTAAGTCATTAATCTCTAATTAAACAAACTAATTAATCTAATAATTTTAATCCCTTAATCAAACTTAATTAATCAAATATCTAATTAATGCAGGCTTAATAAATTAATCCATCATCTTAATAAAATAAATTAATTTTCACATTAAACCTAAGCTTAATTAAATATAAATTCAATTAAATACTAATTAAAATCCTAATTTAAACTTAAATCATTAACCAATTAATTACATATTAACTAAAATAAATATGAAATCAAATTAAAGATTAAACAAATCTTTACTTAATTTAATAATTTGATCTCTCTTAAACAAGCTAATTAAGTTAATCAAATTAATCACATTAAACTTAAGTTTAATCAATCAAATGCAAAAAAATATTAATCAAATCCTAAATTAAACCTAAATTATTAAGTCATTAATTACATCATTAGTCCAAGAAAATATAAAACAAAATTAAAAATTAAACAAACCTTTATAATTAATATAAACACACTTCTTAATTAAACTAATCACATAATCACATTGAACATAAGAAAATATAAGACCAATAAAGCTAATCAAAATCAAATTAAATCGATTAAACTAAATTAAGAAAGACTCTCATCAATTTAATATGTAATCAAGTCAAATCTCATTCAACCTACTCAAATAAGATAAACTAATCAACTATCCAATGTATGAAATCAAAATACAAACCAAACTTTGATGAACATGACAAATGGATGATTGAAAATAAAATCCTAAAAAAAGTTTCAAACCCAATTAAAATAAAAAATAAAATTTTAATCTAATCCGATCAAACTACAAATAAATGAACCACAATCGAATTAAATAAACATAAATGTTAAATCACATAACCATAATCAAAGAAAAGAATTAGATATTAATCTAAAAGTATATTGAATTATCAATATTTAATTAAATCAAAACATCTAATCTAAAATTAATCAACCAAAACACATGAACTTAAAAAACTTAAACTTCATTAGATATTAAGGATATTGAATTATGAAGATGCAATTAAGCTAAAACATCTAATCCAAAATCAATCAATCAATCAAATACTTAAACAAACTCAAATTCTAAATTCTAAATCAAGTCTAATAAATCAAATCAAATTAATTACCTAAATTCAAATGGGCTAATTAAGATACTTAGGGATCTTAGTTAGATTCTTTAGGAATTAGGATGTAGAATAGGGTGAATTCCATCTACAAGTGGAACTCATTATGCTCTTCATTCTTGAAAACCTAAACATCTTAACCAAATAAAAGAAAAAAAAATGAAAAATAAATCATTAAATCATTTAAATTGAAATCACCTAGAGATAAAATTTAAATTCAAACTCCAAATTGAAACATAAACTAAAGAAGCCTAGTAAAGTCTTGCTACACAAGCCTTAAGCACACACATTAGAATAGTAAGTCACCACTTTTAGTGCTAAGTTGGGGTGTTGTATGATATTTGTGTTTTATTTTATGATGTAATGTTTTAGACTGGATGTTAGGGTGTATGTTTCATAGACTGGATGTTAGGTATTAGCCTAATCATGTTTTCTGGGTTATGCTTATAATGATGTAATAAAAATATAAATGCTTTTGCTGTGCAGGTTGCTTAGCCCCCCATGTTAGGATAGGTGGGCTTAGTTACCCATGTATGGGGTGCTAAGTCCAAATTATTCATATAACTACTTGGGTTGTATGGTATGTTTAGCTAACATTTGTTTTATAGGTGTAGCTAGATTTACTATTTCTATTTTTGATGTAATTTTGCATTAGGAATTAGGATTAGTGTTATGGGGGACTAGGATGAGCGGGTAAGGCTTAGTCCTTGGGGTGCCTTGTGATGCCTTTGGAGAAAATCAAAAAAGAGTATGAAGAAGAAAAGAAGACCCTCATATGTATTATTTTTTTTGTAATCCAGGGTTGTATGAGGTAGAGCTCTACCCATCTTTTTTTTCTTTTTGGTGCAGAACCCCAGACCATAATGGCCTTTTAATCTTATAGTCTATAAAATTGTTTGATGTTTAAATTGTGCATTAGAATAGCATGCTTTTCATAGTTTCTTTATGATTGATGTTTGAATGTGTGGCCTGGATGCGGTAGGATCTAAGGATAAAATTATTTTTCTACCCCAATTAAATAACTCATAACTAAAATTTTAAAACAATTAATAACCTCACATAAAAGCTTAAGAATTAGCTCAAGATAATAAAATTTTTAGTAACCCTTAGATGGATGAATGTATAATATCATGCATGTCATATTCTTTCACTCTTGTTAAGAGGAGGCTTCCATCCTAGAGAATCAAGGCTTAACCTATGAGAGCCTTTGGTGGAAGACACCCCTTTCTCTTGATTTGTCCCATAATCAAATTCTCATGCATTTAGGCATACAAATCCCATAGCATGTGTCAAAACAAAGTCCAAAAGAATCAAATAAATTTGATAAAACTTGCATTAGATTAAGTCATGGATTCCAATCATGCTCTAGTCTCTTAGGGAGTGAGTCTAAGGACTTAGTTTCCTTTCTAAATGAACAACCTAGCCATCTTGCAAAGCATAAGACTTGCCTACATGGATTTATAGTAGGAAGAGTCACCTCTGAAAAGTCCAAAGAATCGGGTGGTTTATTCTCTCTTATGGAGGTAAACCATATACCCATTTTTTTCTTAGATTTTGGTCACGTCTTTATTTTGTACCAAGGCTCCTTAGTTTAGGAATCTGAGGTAGCTGTTTCCTTTGGCCTACAAGCATAAATCCTTACCTCTTAAGCATTTCCATAATCTTATATATGGAATTATAAGCCTTAGCAATCTAATGAAATGTCAACTCAAATGATTAACTCTCTTCAATTTCAAAAATAAAGCTCAATTATAGGATAGATTGGAATTCTCACTAGGCTTCCTAGTATTATGAGCATTTCTACTTTCTCCTTTGGATTCCAAAAATAAGTCTAATCCTTGATTTATCCCATTTTCTAAAATAGCCAATCCTTTGATAGTCTTAACCTTGAAATCTTTGGAGACCTTAATTTTCTACTTTAATCGAGAGTTTTCTAAGGAATTCCCTCATTTCTTGGATGTAATTAACTATGAGGGCTTGCCTCCATAGGAAACTTAATGAACCCGACTTAAAATAAACCCTACTTTACTTTTCCATGTATAGTAGGGGAAAGATCTTTGGTATATTCAAAGACCCATCATGCCTTAAGAGTCTTTATTAGGTGATTAGGTCCATTATAGGGTGGTGATTTCTATCTTTCTAGATAGTACATCTTTCCTTAATGTCATACCTAATGACTTCAATAAGTACCACCTAAGATCTGCATGGTGTCCCACATCCCAAAAATAAACACCACATGGGCCATAAGCATAATTCCTCACCTCTTAAGCATTTCCTTAATCTTGTGTTAAGGAATCTTAAGTCCTAAATTTCTAATGAAAAATGCAACTTAAATAAACTAAATCAATTTCAAAAATGTAAAGCCCAACTATAGGATAGTTTGAGATTCTCGCTAGATTTCTAGCATCGCATCTAATACTTATCTTACATTTTAGCTTAGATAATAACTCCTCCTTTTGATCAATCCCATTTGATCTTCAAAAAATAAACCAATTGATTGATAGTCCTTCCTATTGAAATCTTCAAAGACAACGATCATTTATCTTAATCGAGAGTTTTTCTAAGAAATCCCCATTCCTTAGGATGTAATTAACTATGGGGGCTTGCCCCTGTAGGGAACTAAATGAACCCGATTTAAAATAAACCCTGATTTACTTTTCTATGTAAAGTAAGAGAAAAATCTCTGGTACATATGCAAACCCATCATCTGTAGGAGTTCTTATTGAAATGATTAGGTCCATTAAAGGGTAGTGACTTCTATCTTTCGAGATAGTATACTATTTTCTTGATGGCATACTCAATCACTTGAATAAGCACATTTGCGGATCTACGTGGCATCTTAACAAGAAAAATTTCTATTAGTGTTACCTTTCACCTCTCACCAACTGATTTGAAAGGTGACTCTTTATAGGAATTTTTCTCCACAATCGTTAGCTAGCATCATCCTAGTTAGGAAAAAGATTAGCCAAATTCACATATGCATCAATTTTAGTGATTTAAATAAGGCATATCTAAAAGATGAATTTACACTACCAATCCTGGAGCTGATGGTGGACATTGCCTCATCTCATGTAGTCTTCACTTTCATGGATGACTCATCTGGATATAACCAAATAAATATGGCCCCTAAAAATAAAAAAATATTACTTTTAGAACCCCCAATCAGAATCTATTGCTATAAGGTCTTGCCTTTCAAATTTAAAAATGTATGTGCTACATACTAGAAGGCTATGACTCGAATCTTTGATGAAGTCATTCATCATCAAGTTGAGTGCATGGTTTTAAAAGTAAAAAGGAAGACCATCTCTTTGACTTAAGAGTAGTTTTCAAAAGGTTAAGATAATTTAACCTCAAAATGAACCCCTTGAAGTGTGCATTTGGAGTAGCTTTAGGGAAATTCCTTTGGTTTGTTCAACACCATGAACTGAAATCGATCCAGAGAAGATCAAGGTGATATTAGAAATGCCACCCCCTAAAAGTTTAACTCAACTCAGATCATTCCAAGAGGAGTTGGACTATCTAAGATGCTTTATATCCAACCTATCCAAGATGTCACTCGGTACTTATCAAAAAGGACACCAAGTTTAAGTGGGATGATAAGAGTGAGCATGCCTTCGAAGACATCAAGCATTACCTGATTACACTGCTAATTATAGCAGCCCCTATCCTGGGCAAGCCGCTCAAACTTTATACTACTATGTTAGACGACTCCATTAGTGTTTTATTGGACCAAGCCAATGATGAAGGGAAGGAATATTTACTCAACTACCTCAACTATTTTTTAATCCTTGATAAGGCTAATTATCCACCTATTAAGAATCATTGCCTAGCTTTAATCTTTGCATCCCAAAAGCTACAACACTACATGCTTCTTCATAAAGTGAACTTAATCTCTAGGATCAATCAACTACAATATCTCATGACATAGATGATCCTATCTGGATAGTTGGCACGATGGTCCATTATCCTCTCATAGTTTTACATTACCTTCGAAACCCTTTGTGCAGTGAAAGGACAAGCCCTAACAAATTTCTTAACAACACACCCACTTTCTATTGACTCTCCACTTAGTGATGACCTCCCCGATGAATAAATGATGAACTTAGGGGATACCAGCATTCACCCCTGGGAGATATACTTTGATGGTGCAGCTTCTTCTTAGAGAGGAGATGAACCATAATTTACTATTCCAAGAAAGATAGGGGTAGGAATAATTCTCTTAACTCTGGATCGCGATGTGATGAGATTCTCATATTATCTGTCAAATCCTTAGACCAACAACGAAGATGAATATGAGGCTCTGATTGCTGGTCTTGAGTTAGTCATTACTCTAAGCATCCAGAACATCAACAACTTTAGGGATTCTCAGCTAGTTATCAATCAAATCGCTGGGTCCTTTAAGGTTATAAATCCCAAGCTCCATCACTACCACAAGTACACCATGGAGTTGTTGGCCCAAATCCTAGAGGTTACCATTTATAAGATTTCTTGAGGAGAAAACACCATAGCGTATGGTTTAACCAAGCTTTCCAAGGAGTTGATATGTCCGGAGGATGAGTCCATATCAATAAAGGTCCAAAATAGACAAGTCTTATCCCTTATTGATATTGAACTCATCAAAAAGTACTCTCTTCAAAGGGAGGTTACCATTGCCAAGAAGGATGAGGAGTTAGATTAGAGGCAACCATTCATGGATTACCTAAATAAAAGCAAACTACCTCAAGAGAAGTCCCAAGCCCATCAGATAAAGTAGAGAGCACTTTCCTATGCTCTTATGGATGAGTGTCTTGTAGTGGCAGTCTTTTGATCATATGTGGTTATGTTGTATAGACAAGCACGAAGCCCATAAGAATGTGACCGAGGTGTACTCAGGATTATGTAGAGCCAAATAATCTGAACTGAAGATGAAAGCCAAGATCAAGAGACTAGGATACTATTGGCCATCGATGATCAAAGATTGATTGAATACATAGCTATGCCACCAATTCAAATAACATACCATTAAGTATAAAAAATCTATTAATCATACCAAGACATTAAAGTGGAGAATTTCTCTTATTTTAAATCAACAATTTTGACGCATGAAGAATTCTAATCAACCAGGGAAATGGCTTAGGAATCCTTCAACAAAACACTCATCCAAATCCAAGAAGACACTCAACAACAACAAGCGATAGTGGCATGAGTAGTTAGTTGAACCCTTGTGGGCCTACCACACCACACATAGAACTCCAACTCAGTCTACTCCTTTCTCCTTATTGTATGGGTTAAAATCCAATCTATCATTAGAAGTCCAACTCCCATCACTAAGGATAGCTGTGGGTAGCAAAATCATAATAGATCAGAATGCCAAGTTATGGTTAAAAGAGCTCAAAGGTTTTGGAGAGAGACGCCTGTGGGCATGTCAAATCCTCGAGTTGTACAAAGCTAAAATGATTTAAGCTCACAACAAGTTGGTCCGTCCTAAATCTTTTCAAGTAAGATAGCTTATTTTAGTACTAAGGAGACTGATTATTGGCCATCATAAGATGGGAGGCAAGTTTGAACCCACTTAAGAAGGCCCTTTTTCCATAGAGAAGGCCTACCAAGGAGGATCTTATCAACTTATTAATCATAAGGGAGAGCGCCCAATGCTTCCATTCAATGGGCTCGACTTAAAAGTAATACTATAAATCATGTTTGAAAAATTATCATCAATGAAAATTCTTTTTCAAATTCAATCTCTTCCATGTTGAAAGTATTATTATCTACGAATTCATCACAATGTGTTTAGGGTTGGTGTAAGGAACCCGAGCAGCATCCTGTCCTTCATTGACATAACATAAACTCAAACTACACATAAATATACAAAATAAATAAATATCTTTTGTCTCGGGCTACTCTAAATTGAGATAATCGTGACACTCATTAAGATTTCTAGTTAACATACCGCTAGTGTGTCACCTATAGTATTCTTTCTTTAGATGATGTAAGTCTATTATGCTTTGCTTACTTGGCCACCGCAATGAAGAGCCTTGTTAGTGGTAGGCCTTGCGGTAAGCTACCTCATATTGGCTTTGTTTAAGAGGATGTGAGTCTGCTATGCTTTCTTATTGGATTAACCTTCATGCACTGACTGGGTTTATGATTTAAAGTTAGTTTAGGGTTTAGGGTTTAGGGTTTATGGTTTGGGGTTTAGGGTTTAAGGTTTAGGGGTGTAGGATTTAGGGTTTAGGGTTTATGGTTTTAGGGTTTAGGGTTTAAGGCTTATGGTTTTAGGGTTTAGGGTTTAGGGTTTATTATTTAGGGTTTAGTATTTAGGGTTTAGGGTTTTTAGGATTTATGGATTAGGTTTTAGAGTTTCAGGTTTAGGGTTTCGAGTTTAAGGTTTTTAAACAAAGAACAAATTCAGATTAAATATTTCTTCTTTTTAATTTCAACAACCAAGTAGCACCCCAAGTTTTCTAAGACATGAGCAACAACATAGATAAAAAATGAGCACCCATAGAGAAAATCAAAAACCCTTTATAAGTAGAATCGTCTCTATAAAGACATAATTCCATAAGTAGTAGATTGAATCAACCATTCTTTAGTTTATCTAGTTTCGATTGGAACCACCCCTGCCTCTTGAGTAGCAGGATCCACCATCATATCCCTGATCTCTCTCTCTCTACCACACCCATGATTAAAACCTTTATCACTCTTCCCACCTCCATAACCACCAATGGTCTCTGACCACCGCCTCCATATCCACGACATCTAGATCCCTCACCACGATAACGTCACCTTTACCTTGCCTACACCACGGATCTCGACATTTAGTGGTGATGATCCGCCCATCAAGGTTCTCCATTCTTAGAATTTTGGGTTTTAGGTTTAGGGTTTAAAGTTTAGGGTTTAGGGTTTGGGGTTTAAAATTTAGGTTGTAAGTTTTAGGGTTTAAGGTTTAGGGTTTAGGTTTGGGTTTAGAGTTTAGGGTTTAGAGTTTAGGGTTTGGGTTTATGGTTTAGTAGGTTTAGGCTTTAGAGTTTAGGTTTTAAAGTTTTTAGGGTTAGGGTTTAGGGTTTAAGGTTTAGTGTTTTTTTAGGGTTTTTTTTAATAAAAAAAATTTAGATTCAACATTTCTTCTTTTTGATTTCATCAACCAAGTAGCACCCCAAGTTTTCTAAGAGATAAGCAATGAGATAGATAAAAAATGAGCACCCATAAAGCAAATCAATAACCTTAGATAAGTAGAATCATCCCTAATGTAAAGACACAGTTCCATAAGCAGCAGATCAGATCAATCGTTATTTAGTTTCTCCAGTTCCCATCAGAACCACCCCAACCTCTGGAGATCCACCATCATATCCATGATCTCTCCATCCGCCATCAACCTTCTTCCCCCATAACACCATCCGACCACCACCACCACTACGATAACCATTATCTCTTCACATCCACCACCGACTGACGAGCCTAGTTGATGGTGATCTTCCGCCATCAAGGTTTTGCTTCGTTGGGTTTAGGGTTAGTTTAGTGTTTAGGTTTAGGGTTACTTTAGGGCTTAGGGTTAGTTTATGGTTTATGGTTTAGGGTTTAGGATTTGGGCTTTAGGGTTGTAGGTTTTAGGGTTTAGGGTTTAGGGTTTAGGGTTTAGGGGTTTAGGGTTTAGGGTTTAGGGTTTAGGATTTAGGGTTAGTTTTAGGGTTTAGGGTTTAGGGTTTAGGGTTAGCTTAGGGTTTACATTTTTTATTTATTAGGTTAATTTAGTTTATTTTTTATTTATTTTAGTTTATTTATTTTTTTATATTTATTTAGGTATTTTTATTTAATTTAGTTTATTTATTTTAGGTTAATTTATTATTGTTTATGTTTTTATTTTAGTTTATTTTTTAGGTTTAGGTTTATTTTTTAGCTCAGTTTTAAATTTATTTTATTTTTTAGGTTTAAGTTTTATTTTTTAATTTTATGCTTAGGTTTATGTTTTTATTTTATTTTTTTGTTTAGGTTTTAGGATTTCATTTTTATTTTACTTTTAGGTTTTATTTTTCAATTTAGGTTTAGGTTTATTTTTAGTTTATTTTAAGTTTAGGATTAGGTTTTATTTATTTTATTTTAGTTTTTTTAAATTTAGGCTTATTTTTATTTTATTTTATTTATTTTAATTTTATTTTAAGTTTAGTTTTTTTTAGTTTAGGGTCTAGGTTTTACTTTTAATTTTTTTTTAGGTTTAGTTTTTAGGTTTAGGTTTTTATTTAGTGTTTATTTTATTTTATTTTTGATTTACTTTTTTTGTTTAGGTTTTTTAATCTTATGTTTATTTTATTTTTTTAGTTAATTTAGGTTTTTATTTATTATATTATATTATATTTTTATTTTTTATATTATTTTATTTTAGGTTTAGGTATAGGTTTTCTTATTTATTTTATTATTAGGTTTTATTTAGTTTAGGTTTAGGTTTTTAAGGTTTAGGGTTTAGGGTTTAGGGTTTTTGGAATTAGTGTTTAGGGTTAGGGTTTTGGGTTTTGGGTTTAGGGTATAATATTTAGGCTTTAGGATTTTTGAAGTTTAGGTTTGCTTAGGATTTAGAGTTTAGGGTTTAGGCTTAGGGTAAGGGTTTAGGATTTAGGGTTTTAGGGTTTGGGTTTATGGTTTAGGGTTTTAAAAAAAAAGTAAACTACTAGGTTTAGTTTTATTTAGTTTATTTTTTATTTAGTTTAGTTTATTTATTTTAGGATTATTTATTTTAGATTTTGTTTAGTTTAGGTTTATGTTTATTTTTTAGTTTTATTTTTATTTCATTTTTTTAAGTTTATGTTTTATTTTTTATTTTTAGGTTTATGTTTAGGTTTTTATTTTATTTTTAGGTTTAAGTTTTAGATTTTTATTTTAGGTTCATTTTTAAGTTTCATTTTTTAATTTAGGTTTAGGTTTATTTTTAGTTTATTTTATTTTATTTAGTTTAGGGTTTGTCAGGTTTATTTTAGGTTTAGGTTTCAGTTTTATATATTTTAGTTTAGTTTATTTAAATTTAGGTTTAGATTTATTTTATTTTATTTATTTTAGGTTTGGGTTTTTTATTACTTTAGGGTTTAAGTTATATTTTTAATTTATTTTAGGTTTATTTTCTATGTTTAGGTTTTGATTTTCTTTTTATTTTACTGCTAGTTTTTATTTTATTTATGTTTTTTATTTATATATTTATTTTCATTTTTAGTTTAATTTTGGTTTTATTTATTTTATTTTAGTTTAGATTTTATTTTTTATTTTATTTTTTTTAAGTTTAGGTTTAGGTTTTAGTTTAGGTTTTTATTTTATTTCATTTATTTTATTTTATTTAGGTTTACATTTTTTATTTATTTTATTTTTAGGTTTAATTTTTTAACTTTATTTTTAGGTTTTAGGTTTAGGGTTTAATGTAGGGTTTAGGGTTTTTTAGGAGTTTGGGTGGGTTGGGTTTAAGTTTAGGGGGTTTGGGTTTGGGGGTTGGGGTATGTATTTTAGGGTTTAAGGTTTGATTTTAATTAAGTAAACCATTAGGTTTAGGTTTTTATTTAGTTTAATTTTATTTTATTTTAGGTTTCTTTTTTTATATTATACGTTTAGTTTTTATTTTATTTAGTTTTTTATTTTGAGGTTTATTTTATTTTTTAGTTTAGTTTAGATTTTTTATTTGTTTTTCATTTTGATTTTATATTTGCTTAGTTTGTTGCTCACTGAATAGTTTAATTTTATTTTAAGCCTCATCTTTGTATTTTATGCAACTTCATTTTGCCTTAAGCAATAATGCAACTGAACGAAGCATAATTTATTAGTTGTTTTATTTATTTTATTTTAGGTTTTATTTAGTTTAGGTTTAGGTTTTTAAGTTTTATTTTAGGTTTTGGAGGTTTAGGTTTGGGCTTAGGGTTGGGGGGTTTTAGGGTTTGTTGTCAAGTTTGTGGGTTTTAGGGATTTATTTTATGGTTTTAGGATTTAGGATTAGGTTTAGGGTTGAGGGTTTTTTAAATTAAGTAAACCAGTTTTTATGTTTAGGTTTAGGGTTTAGGTTTATATTCAATTTTTATTATATTTTATTTATGTTTAGTTTTTATTTTATTTAGGTTTTATTTATTTTATTTTTTTTACACTTTAAGTTATTATTCAATATATTTTATTTTGATTTTATTATTTTTATTTTATTTTATTTTAGTGTATAGGTTTATTTTAGTTTTATTTTTATTATTTATTTATTTATTTTAGTTTTAGGTTTATTTAGTTTGGTTTAGTTTGTGTTTTAGGTTTTAGTTTTAGGGTTTAGTGGTTTTAGATTTATGCTTTTTTTTTAGGTGTAGTTTGTGGTCAGTTATGTTTAATGGTTTAGGTTTAGGGTTTTAGGTTTTGGTTTTTTAATTAAATAAGTAGGTTTAGTTTATTTTATCTATTTTTTTTTATTTACTCTTTATTTCATTTTTATTTTATTTATAAATGTTTTATTAAGTTTAGTTTATTTATTTTAGGTTTATTTATTTTAGTTCATTTTTAGGTTTAGTTTATGTTTATTTTTTAGTTTAGTTTTATTTTTTACCATTAGTTTAGGTTTTATTTTCTTTATTTAGGTTTAGGTTTTAGGTATTTATTTTAGTTTATTTTTATATTATTTTAGTTTTGGTTTTAGGTTTATTTTAATTTATTTTAATTTATTTAGTTTTGGGTTTAGAGTTATTTAGGTTTAGGTTTTATTTATTTTAGTTTAGTTTATTTTAGTTTAGGTTTAGGTTTATTTTATTTTATTTATTTTAGGTGTAGGGTTTTTTTAGTTTAGGGTTTAGGTTTTATTTTTATTTATTTTTAGATTTATTTATTTAGTTTAGGTTTTTTTTAGTTTTTATTTTATCTTATTTTTATTCTACGTTAGTTTATATTTTATTTAAGTTTTTATTTTTAAGTTTATTTTATTTGTAAATTTAGTTTAGGTTTTTCTTTTTATAGTTTAGTTTTTATTTTTAATTTAATTTTATCTTTTTAGGTTTATGTTTCAGTTTAGGTTTTTATTTTATTTTATTTAGGTTTATGTTTTCTAATTTATTTTATTTCTTGCCTTTGCTTCAGTGTTTCAGTTTTGTGCCTTTTTATTTTTATGGCTTGTTTTCAGGCTTCAGTGGCTATTTAGGTTTTTATATTTTAGGTTTTTAGGTTTTTATTTGGTTCTAGTATTTGTGGCTTTTTTTAAGTTTAGGGTTTAGTTTAGTTTATTTGGTTTATTTATTTTAGGGTTTAGTTAAATAGGTTTATCTTTATTTTGTTTATTTATTTATTTATTTTAATTTATTTTATCTTTGATTTTGATTTAGGTTTATTTTTTATTTTTTATTTAGTTTATTATTTATTTTAGGTTTATTAGTTTTATTTTATTTTTTTTTATTTAGGTTTATTTTTAGTTTATTTTTTTAATTTTATTTTATTTTTTAGGTTTTAGTTTTATTTTTTACTTTTATTTTTGTTTTATTTTATTTTTTAGGTTTAGGTTTTAGGTTTATATTTTAGGTTTATTTTTAGATTTTATTTTTTAGTTTAAGTTTAGGTTTATTTATAGTCCTTTTTATTTTATTTAGTTTAGGTTTAGGTTTAGGTTTAGTTTGATAGGTTTATCTTTAGGTTTTATTTATTTTAATTTAGTTTATTTTAGTTTAGGTTTAGGTTTTTTTTTTAGTTTAGGGTTTAAGTTTTATTTTTAGTTAATTTAAGTTTTATTTTTAGGTTTATTGTTTAGGTTTAAGTTTTTAGTTAGTATTTATTTTATTTTGTTTTAGGTTTATTTTATTTTTATTTTATGTTTAGTTTTTATTTTATTTAGGTTTTTTATTTTTTAGTTTAGTTTAGGTTTTTATTTATTTTAATTTAGTTTAATTTTTAATTTTTATTTTATTTTATTTTTATATTCAGGTTTAGGTTATAGTATTATTTATTTTTATTTTATTTTATTTTTTTTGGTTTAGGTTTATTTATTTATTTTATTTTTAAGTTTTGTTTAGTTTATGTTTAGGTTTTTAGGTTTTTAGGGTTTTGGGTTTACGGTTTAGGGTTTAGGGTTTAGGGTTTAGGGTTTTAGGGTGGTTTAGGGTTAGGGTTTAGATTTAGGGATTAGGGTTTAGTGTTTAGGCTTTAGTGATTAGGGTTTTTTTATGGTTTAGGGTTTAGGGTTTGGTTTAAGGTTTAGGGTATATAGTAGCATAAGGTTTAGGATTTTATTTTTTAAATTAACTAAATGAGTATGTTTAGGTTTATTTAATTTATTAAGTTTATTTTTTTTATTTTAGTTTATTTTATATTTTATTTTTATTTATGTTCATATTTTAATTTTTTTTTAATTTGTTTAGTTTATTTATTTTAGTTTATATTTTTTACACTAGTTTTATTTTTATTTTATTTTTTTGGTTTAGGTTTTATTTTTATTTATGTTTAAGTTTAGGTTTTTATTTTTGATTTTTTAGGTTTGGGTTTTAGGTTGTATTTCAGGTTTATTTTTAGGTTTTACTTTTTAGTTTAGGTTTAGGTTTAGGTTTATTTTTTGTTTTTTTTGTTTAGGTTTAAATTTAGGTTTAGTTTATTTTATATTTAGGTTTAGGTTTTATTTATTTTGGTTTAGTTTATTTTAGCTTAGGTTTTGGTTTATTTTAGTTTATTTATTTTATTTTTATTTTTAGTTTAGGTTAATTTATTTTAGGGTTTAGGTTATAATTTTTATTTATTTTTAGGTTTTATTTTTAGTTTTATTTTCTAGGTTCAGGTGTTTATTTAGTATTTAGTTTATTTTATTTTAGTTTTATTTTAGATTTATTTTACTTTTATTTTACATTTATTCTTTATGTTATTTAGGTTTTTTATTCTTAGGTTTATTTTTTTAGTTTAGTTTTGGTTTTTATTTATTTTATTTTAATTTTTTTAATTTTTTATTTTATTTTGGTTTAGGTTTAGGTTTTAGTTTAGGTTTTTATTTTATTTAGTTTTATGTTTATTTATTTATTTTATTTTTTAGGTTTTAATTAGTTTAGATTTAGGTTTTTAGGGTTTAGGGTTCAGGGTTTATGGATTAGGGTTTTGGGTTTTAGGGTATTAGGGTTTAGGGTTTAGGATTAGGGTTTAGGGTTTAGAGTTTAGGGTTTAGGGTTTAGGGTTTAGGGCTAGTTTAATATTTAAGATTTAGGGTTTTTTAGGGTTTAGGGTTTAGGGTTGTAGGTTTAGGGTTTAAGGATTAGGATTTAGGGTTTAGGATTTAGGGTTTAGGGTTTAGGGTTTAGGGTTTAGTGTTTTTTTAAAATTAAGTAAACTGGTGGGTTTAGGTTTATTTAGTTTATTTAGTTTATTTATTATTTATTTTAGTTTATTTAATTTTATTTTTTTATTTAGGTTTATTTTTTTATTAGTTAAGTTTATTTATTTTAGGTTTACTTATTTTATTTTATTTTTTAGGTTTAGGTTTAGGTTTATGTTTATTTTTTATTTTAGTTTTTATATTATTTTATTTTTTATGTTAATGTTTTATTTTTTTTTATTTTTTGGTTTAAGTTAGTTTTATTTTATTTTTAGGTTTAGTTTTAGGTTTTTATTATAAGTTTATTTTTAGGTTATACTTTTTAGTTTATGTTGAGGTTTATTTTTTATTTAGTTTATTTTATTTATTTTAGGGTTTAGGTTTAGTTTATTTTATGCTTAGGTTTATGTTTTATTTACTTTAGTTTAGTTTATTTTAGTTTAGGTTTAGGTTTAGGTTTTTTAGTTTAGGGTTTAGGATTATTTTTTATTTATTTTCAAGTTTATCTTTTATGTTTAGGTTTTTATTTAGTTTTAATTTTATTTTATTTTAGGTTTATTTTATTTTTTTTAAATTAAGTAAACGGGAAGGTTTAGGTTTATTTAGTATAGTTAGCTCATTTTTTTATTAATTTTGGTTTATTTTATTTTTTTAATTTTATTTATGTTAATTTTTTTATTTTTATTTAGTTTAGTTTATTTTTTTAGGTTTATTATTTTATTTTAATTTTTAGGATTAGGTTTAGGTATTTTTTTTATTTTTTTTAGGTTGAGGTCTTAGGTCTTTATTTCAGGTTTATTTTTAGTTTATTTTATTTTTTATAATTTAGGTTTACGTTCTATTTATTTTAGTTTAGTTTATTTTAGTTTAGGTTTAGGTTTATTTTATGCTTTAGGTTTTAGGCATTAGGGTTTAGGTTTAGGCTTTAGGATTTGGGTTTAGGGATAGAGGTTTAGGGTTAGTTTAGGGTTTAAGGCATAGGCTTTATGATTTAGGGTTTTTAGGGATTAAGGTTAGCTTAGAGTTTAGTGTTCAGGGTTTTAGGGTTTAGGGTTTAATGTCAGGGTTAGGGTTTAGGTTATTTTATTTTATTTTAGATTTATTTTTATTTTCTTTATTCTTTATTTTATTTTATTTTTTTAGTTTAGTATAGGTTTTATTTTTATTTTAATTTACTTTTATTAGTTTATTTTATTTTATTTTTAGGTTTAGGCTTAGGTTTTAGTTTAGGCTTTAATTTTATTTAGGTTTTGGTTTTTTTATATAATTTATTTTTTTTGGTTTAGGTTTATTTATTTATTTTATTTTTAAGTTTTGTTTAGTTTATGTTTAGGTTTTAGGTTTAGGGTTTTGGTTTAGGGTTTTAGTTTAGTTTAGGTTTAGGGTTAGGGTTTAGATTTAGGGATTAGGGTTTAGTGTTTAGGCTTTAGTGTTTAGGGTTTTTATGGTTTAGGGTTTAGGGTTTAGGGCTTAGGGTTTAAGGTTTAGAGTATATGGTAGGCATAAGGTTTAGGATTTTTATTTTTTTAAATTAACTAAATGAGTATGTTTAGGTTTATTTAATTTATTAAGTTTATTTTTTTTATTTATTTTAGTTTATTTTATATTTTATTTTTATTTATGTTCATATTTTAATTTTTCATTTGTTTAGTTTATTTATTTTAGTTTATATTTTTTATAACAATTTTATTTTTATTTTATTTTTTTGGTTTAGGTTTTATTTTTATTTATTTTTAGGTTTAGGTTTTAATTTTTGATTTTTTAGGTTTGGGTTTTAGGTTGTATTTCTGGTTTATTTTTAGGTTTTACTTTTTAGTTTAGGTTTAGGTTTAGGTTTATTTTTAATTTTTTTTTTATTTTGTTTAGGTTTAAATTTAGGTTTAGTTTATTTTATATTTAGGTTTAGGTTTTATTTATTTTGGTTTAGTTTATTTTAGCTTAGGTTTTGGTTTATTTTAGTTTATTTATTTTATTTTTTATTTTTTAGTTTAGGTTAATTTATTTTTTGTTTAGGTTATAATTTTATTTATTTTTAGGTTTATTTTAGTTTTATTTTAGGTTTGTTTATTTAGTATTTAGTTTATTTTATTTTAGTTTTATTTTAGATTTATTTTACTTTTACATTTATTCTTTATGTTATTTAGGTTTTATTCTTAGGTTTATTTTTTTTTAGTTTAGTTTTAGTTTTTTATTTATTTTATTTTAATTTTTTAATTTTTATTTATTTTAGGTTTAGGTTTAGGTTTTAGTTTAGGTTTTTTTATTTTATTTAGTTTATGTTTATTTATTTATTTTATTTTTTAAGTTTTAATTAGTTTAGGTTTAGGGTTTTAGGGTTTAGGGTTAAGGGTTTATGGATTAGGGTTTTGGGTTTTTTAGTATTAGGTTTAGGGTTTAGGATTAGGGTTTAGGGTTTAAGTTTAGGGTTTTTTTTAGGGTTTAGTTTTAGGATTTAATGTTTAAGATTTAGGTTTTTTTAGGGTTTAGGGTTTAGGGTTTAGGTTTAGGTTTAAGTTAGGATTTAGGGTTTATTTAGGGTTTAGGGTTTAGGGTTTAGTGTTTTTTTTTTAAATTAAGTAAACTGGTGGGTTTAGGTTTATTTAGTTTATTTGGTTTATTTATTATTTATTTTAGTTTATTTAATTTTATTTTTTTATTTAGGTTTATTTTTTTATTAGTTAAGTTTATTTATTTTAGGTTTACTTATTTTATTTTATTTTTTAGGTTTAGGTTTAGGTTTATGTTTATTTTTTATTTTAGTTTTTATATTATTTTATTTTTTATGTTAATGTTTTATTTTTTATTTTTAGGTTTAAGTTCAAGTTTTTATTTTATTTTTTTAGGTTTAGGTTTAGGTTTTTATTATAAGTTTATTTTTAGGTTATACTTTTTAGTTTAGGTTTAGGTTTATTTTTTATTTAGTTTATTTTATTTATTTTAGGGTTTAGGTTTAGTTTATTTTATGCTTAGGTTTATGTTTTATTTACTTTAGTTTAGTTTATTTTAGTTTAGGTTTAGGTTTATTAGTTTAGGGTTTAGGATTATTTTTTATTTTTTTTAGGTTTATTTTTTATGTTTAGGTTTTTATTTAGTTTTTATTTTATTTTATTTTAGGTTTATTTTATTTTTTTAAATTAAGTAAGCGGAAGGTTTAGGTTTATTTAGTATAGTTTATTTTTTTATTAATTTTGGTTTATTTTATTTTTTTAATTTTATTTATGTTAATTTTTTTATTTTTATTTAGTTTAGTTTATTTTTTTTAGGTTTATTATTTTAGTTTAATTTTAGGATTAGGTTTAGGTATTTATTTTATTTTTTTTTTTTTTTTTAGGTTGAGGTCTTAGGTCTTTATTTCAGGTTTATTTTTAGTTTATTTTATTATTTTTTTTATAATTTAGGTTTACGTTCTATTTATTTTAGTTTAGTTTATTTTAGTTTAGGTTTAGGTTTATTTTATGCTTTAGGTTTTAGGCATTAGGGTTTAGGCTTTAGGCTTTAGGATTTCGGGTTTAGGGATAGCTTGAGGTTTAGGGTTAGTTTAGGGTTTAGGGCATAGGCTTTATGATTTAGGGTTTTTAGGGATTAAGGTTAGCTTAGAGTTTAGTGTTCAGGGTTTTAGGGTTTAGGGTTTAAGGTCAGGGTTAGGGTTTAGGTTATTTTATTTTTATTTTACATTTATTTTTTATTTTCTTTAGCTTCTTTATTCTTAGCTTTATTTTATTTTTTTAGTTTAGTATAAGTTTTTATTTATTTTATTTTAGTTTACTTTTATTAGTTTATTTTATTTTATTTTAAAGTTTTTTTCTTAGGTTTTAGTTTAGGCTTTAATTTTATTTAGGTTTTGTTTTTTTTTATAAATTTCATTTTTTGCTTTTATTAGTTTAGGTTTATGTTTTTAGGTTTTTAGGGTCTAGGGTTTAGGGTTTAGGGTTTTAGGTTTTAGGGTTTAGTGTTTTAGGGTTTAGGGTTTAGAGTTTAGGGTTTAGGGCTTAGTGTTTAGGCTTTAGGGTTTAGGGTTTTTAATGTTTAGGGTAGGTTTAGGTTTATTTAGTTTATTTAGTCTTACTTTTATTTATTTTAGTTTATTTTATTTTTTATTTTTATTTGGGTTTAGGGTTTAGGTTTTAGGGTTTAGGGTTTAGGGTTTTAGGATTTAGGGTTTATGGTTTAAGGCTTAGGGTTTAGGGTTTATGGTATAGGGTTTTAGGATTTAGGGTTTATGGTTTAAGGTTTAGGGTTTAGGGTTTTTAGGGTTTAGGGTTTAGGCTTATGTATTTGCTTTAAGGTTCAAGTTTTAGTTTAGAGTTTAGATTTTTACTTTTATTTTTAAAAGAGAACAAATTTAGATTCAAAAATTCTTCTTTTCAATTTCATCAACCATGTAACACACTAAGTTTTCTAAGACACAAGCGATGACATAGATAAAAAATGAGCACACATAGAGCAAATCAAGAACCCTAGATAACTAGAACTATCTATACTATAAAGGTTCTAGCGATGGGTAGAATGATCATTCTTCAATTTCTAGTTCCCCGAACCACCCTTGCCTCTCAGTGGCGGGATCACCATCATATCCGAATCTCTCCCTCCACCACTTGTTGTAACCTCCTCTCTTCGCCTCCATAACCACGATTGCTCCGACCACCACCTCCATATCCACCAGCACCTCCAAATGCCCCACCACCACTATGATAACCGTCGCCTCCAGCTTCGCATCCACCACCAGATCTAGATTGAGCCTGGTTGATGGTGATGTTCCTGTCATCAAGGTTCTGCGATTCTTAGGGTTTAGGTTTAGGTTTAGGATTATTAGGTTTTAGGGCTTAGGATTATTTATTAATTTATTTAGTTACTTTATGTTTAGGTTTAGGGTTTGAGGTTTATTATTTAGGGTTTAAGGTTTATGGTTAGGGTTTAAGCTTTAGGGTTTTAGGATTTATGCTTTCAGGGTTTAGGGTTAGGGTTTAGGGTTTTGGGTTTTGGGTATTTTAGGTTTTAAGGTTTAGGGTTTAGGGTATATGGATTTTTTTAAAATTAAGTGAACTAATAGGCTTAGGTTAATTTAGTTTATTTTTCATTTATTTTAGTTGATTTATTATTTAATATTTATTTAGGTTTATTTTTTTATTTTTTATTTAGGTTAGAATATTTGTTTTAAGTTTATTTATTTTAGTTTAGGGTTTATATTTTAGTTTATTTTTTAGGTTAGGTTTAGTTTTAAGTTTATTTTTTAATTTTATTTTATTTTATTATATTTTAGGTTTAGGTTTATTTTAAATTTTTAGGTTTAGGTTTAGGTTAGTATTTATTTATTTTAGTTTAGGTTTTAGGTTTTTATATTAGGGTTATCTTTAAGCTTTATTTTTTAGTTTAGGTATAGGTTAATTTTTAGTTTAATTTATTTTATTTAGTTTAGGTTTAGGTTTGGTTGAGTTTATTTATTTTAGTTTAGTCTATTTTAGTTATGGCTTAGGTTTATTTTATTTTGCTCATTTTTTTTATTTTAGGTTCAACTTTTTCTTATAGTTTAGGGCTTATGTTTTTATTTATTTATTTTAGGATTAGCTTTTTAATTAGTTTTTATTTTCTTTTATTTTTATTTTATGTTTATTTTTTATTTTATTTAGGTTTATTAATCATAGGTTTATTTTATTTTTTAGTTTAGTTTGGTTTTTACTTATTTTATTTTAGTTTAATTTTGTTAATTTATTTTATTTTGTTTTTAAGTTTAGGTTTGAGTATAAGTTTTATTTTATTTTATTTTTATTTTTATTTAGGTTTAAGTTTTTTATATATTTTATTTTTAGGTTTTATTTAGTTTAGATTTAGCTTTTTAGGTTTTAAAGTTTAGGGTTTAGGGTTTAGGGTTTAATGTTTAGCCTTTAGGGTTTAGGGTTTTTTTTTAAAAAAAAATTAAGTAAATCGATAGGTTTGGGATTTTATTTTATGTATTTTTTATTTTATTTAGGTTTTAAGATTTTTTATATATTTTATTTTTTAGGTTTTATTTAGTTTAGGTTTAAGTTTTTAGGTTTTAGGGTTTTAGGCTTTAAAGTTCTAGGGTTTAGGGTTTTAGGCTTTTATGGTTTAGGGTTTAAGGTTTGGGTTTAAGGTTTAGGGTTTAGGCTTTAGGGTTTAGCATTTAGCATTTAGCCTTTACAGTTTAGGGTTTAGGGTTTTTTTTTTTAAATTAAGTGAACTTGTAGGTTTATGTTTATCTAGTTTATTTTTTATGTATTTTATTTTATTTTATTTTTTATTTTTATTTAGGGTTTTGGGTTTAAGATTTTTTAGGGTTTAGTATTTAGGGTTTATGGCTTTTTCTAAAAAAAATTAAGTAAACTGATAGGTTTATGTTTATTTAGTTTATTTTTAATTATTTTAGTTTATTTTATTTTTATTTTTATTTAGATTTATTTTTAATTTTTATTTAGTTTAGTTTATTTATTTTAGGTTTATTTATTTTAGTTTATTATTTAGGTTTAGATTTTTTTTTAGTTAATTTTTATTTTTATCTTATTCTTTAGGTTTAGGTATTATTTTTTATTTTTAGGTTTAGGTCTAGGTTTGTATTTATTTTTTTTAGGTTCAGGTTTCATGATTTTATTTTAGGGTAATTTTTTGGTTTTATTTTTTTAGTTTAGGTTTAGGTTTATTTTTAGTTTACTTTATTTTATTTAGTTTAGGTTTAGGTGTCGGTTTAGCTTGATTTAGGTTTAGGTTAGGTTTTATTAAATTTAGTATATTTTATTTTAGTTTCGGTTTAGGTTTATTTTACTTTTATTTTAGGTTTAGGTTTTTTTTAGTTTATGGTTTAGATTTTATTTTTTTATTTATTTTATAATTTTATTTTTCGGTTTATTTTTTAGGTTTAATTTTTTATTTAGTTTTTATGTTGTTTTTAGTTTATTTTATTTTAAGTTTATTTTATTTTTATTTTTAATTTATTTTTTATTTTATTTTAAGTTTATTTTAATTTTAGTTTAGTTTAGGTTATTATTTATTTTATTTTATTTTCTTTTTAAAGTTTTTTATTTTATTTTGTATTTAGGTTTAGGATTAGATTTTAGTTTAGGTTTTTAATTTATTTTATTTATTTATTTTATTTAGGTTTAGTTATTTTTATTTATTTTATTTTTAGGTTTCAATTAGTTTAGGTTTAGGTTTTAACATTTAGGGTTTAGGGTTATTAGGGTTTAGGGTTTAGGGTTAGTTTAGGGTTTGAGGTTTTGGGTTTTAAGGTTTATGGTTTAGGGTTTAGGGTTTAGGTTTAGTCTAGTGTTTAGTGTTTAGGGTTTAGGGTTTAGTATTTTTTTAGGTTTAGGGTTTATGTTTTAGGGTTAGTTTTAGGGTTTATCATTTAGGGTTTAGGGTTTAGGATTGAGGCTTTAGGGTTTAGGGTTTAGGGTTTTGGGTTTTTTTTTAAAAAAAATTAGGTAAACCAATAGTTTAGGTTCATTTAGTATTTTTTTTTATTTCAGTTCATTTTATTTTTTATTTTATTTTTTATTTAGCTGAGTTTATTTATTTTAGTTTAGGTTTTTTATTTTAGTGTATTTTTTGGTTTAGGTTTCGGTTTATTTTTATTTTTTAGTTTAGTTTTATTTTTATTTTATTTTTTAGGCTTAGGTTTTATTTTTTATTTTATAGGTTTAGGTTTAGGTTTTTATTTTATTTTTTTACGTTTATGTTTTTGGATTTTATTTTAGGTTCATTTTATGTTTATTTTTTAGGTTAGGTTTGGGTCTATTTTTAGTTTATTTTATTTTGTTTAGTTTAAGGTTTAGTTTTAGTTTTTTTTTAGTTTATAGTTTTGGGTTTTTTTTTAGGTTTTATTTTTAGGTTTATATTTTATATTTAGGTTTTTATTTAGTTTTTTTTTTATTTTAGGTTTATTTAATATCTATTTTACTTTTAATTTTTATTTTATTTAGGTTTTTTATTTTTAGGTTTATTTTATTTTTTAATTTAGTGTAGATCTGTTTTACTTTATTTTATTTTATCTTATATTTTTTATTTTATTTTATTTTTGCTTTTAGGTATAGGTTTAGGTTTATGTTTAAGTTTTAGTTTAGTTTTTTATTTTATTTAGGTTTAGGTTGATTTATTTATTTTATTTTTAGGTTTTATTTAGATTAGGTTTAAGTTTTTAGGTTTTTAGGGTTTAGGGTTTAGGGTTTAGGGTTTGGGTTTTGGGTTTAGGGTTTAGGGTTATAGGTATTAGGGTTTAGGGTTTAGGGTTTAAGGTTATGAAGTATAGGGTTTAGGGTTTAAGGCTTCGAGTTTAGGGTTTAGAGTTTTAGTGTTTTGGGTTTAGGGTTTAAGGTTAGGGTTTATTTTTTCATTTTTTATTATATTTTTAAATTTAATAAATTAGTTGGTTTACGTTTATTTAGTTTATTTTATATTTATTTTACTTTTTTTATTTAGGTTTATTTTTTTATTTAATTTAGTTTATTTATTTTAGTTTTTTATTTTAGTTTATTTTTTAGGATTAAGTTTAAGTTTGTTTTTTAGTTTAGTTTTATTTTTATTTTATTTAATATTTTTAGGTTTAGGTTTAGGTTTAGGTTTTATATTTTTATTTTAGGTCTATTTTTGGGTTTTCATTTTTAGTTTAGGTTTAGCTTTACTTTTAGTTTATTTTATTTTCTTTAGTTTAGGTTTATGTTTAAGTTTAGGTTTAGGTTTTATTTAATTTAGTTTAGTTTATTTAAGTTTAGGTTTTGGTTTATTTTATTTATTTATTTTAGGTTTAGTTTTTTTTAGTTTAGGATTTCAGTTTATTTTTATTTATTTTTAGGTTTATTATTATGTTTAGGTGTTTATTTAGTTTTTTATTTTTTTTATTTTAGGTTTATTTTATTTTTATTTTAGGTTTAGCTTTTATTTTATTTAGGTTTTTTATTTTTTAGTTTAGTTTAGGTTTTTATTTATTTTATTTAAGTTTAGTTTTTATTTCTTATTTTATTTTCTTTTTTAGGTTTAAGTTTAGGTTTTAGTTTATGTTTTTATTTTATTTTATTTTTTATTTAATTTTAGTTTTGGTTTTTTATTTATTTTATTTTTAGTTTTTATTTAATTTAGGTTTAGGTTTTTAATTTTTAGGGTTAAGGGTTTATGCTTTTAGGTTTAGAGTTTAGGGTTAGGTTTGAGGGTTTAGGGCTTAAGGTTTTTTAGGATTTAGGGTTTAGGGTTGTAGGTTTATGCTTTAGGGTTTACGATTTAGGTTTAGGATATATGGTTTATGATTTTTTTTTAAAATTTAGTAAACGGGTAGTTTTAGGTTTATTTAGTTTATTTATTATTTATTTAGTTTATTTTATTTTTTATTTTTATTTAGGTTTATTTTTTAATTGGTATTAATTATTTATTTTAATTTAGTATTTTATTTTAGTTTATTTTTAAAGTTTAAGTTAAAGTTTAAGTTTATTTTTCAGTTAAGTTTTGTTTATATTTTAATTTTTAGGTATATATTTTATTTTTTATTTTTAGGTTTATGTTTTAATTTTATTTTTTAGGTTTAGGTTTTAGGTTTTATTTTTAAGTTTGGTTTAATTTTTTTTTTAGTTTATTTTATTTTATTTAGTTTAGGCTTAGGTTTAGGTTTTATTTATTTTAGTTTAGTTTATTTTATTATAGGCTTATGTTTATTTTACTTTATTTATTTTATTTTTATTTTAGGTTTAGTTTTTATTTAGTTTTTATTTTATTTTAGGTATATTTTATTTTATTTTTATTTAGTTTCTATTTTATTTAGGTTTTTTTCTCTTAGGTTTATTTTATTTTTTAGTTTAGTTTAGGTTTTATTTATTCTATTTTTAGTTTATTTTATTTGTTTATCTTTTTTTAGTTTAGGTTTAGGTTTTAGTTAAGGATTTTATTTTATTTTATTTTTTATTTTATTTTATTTAGGTTTAGTTTTATTTCTTTATTTTAATTTTTTAGGTTTAATTAGTTTAGGATAAAGTTTTTAGGTTTTAAGGTTTATGGTTTAGGGTTTAGGGTTTATGGTTTAGGATTTAGGGTTTTAAGGTTTAGGGTTTTAGGGTTTAGGGTTTAGGTTTAGGGTTTAGGGTTTAAGGTTTAAGGTTTAGTGTTTAAGCTTTAGGGTTTAAGGTTTTTAGGGTTTAAGGTTTAGGATTTAGGGTTAGCTAAGGGTTTAAGGTTAGTCTAGGGTTTAGGGTTATTTTAGGGTTTAGGGTTTTGAGGTTTAGAGTTTAAGGTTTAGGGTTTAGGGTTTAGGGTTTAGGGTTAGGGTTTAGGGTTTAGGGTTAGTTTAGGGTTTATGGTTTAAGGTAGAGTTTTTTAGGGTTTAGGATTTAGACTTTAGGGTTTAAGGTTTAGGGTTTAGGGTTTAGGATTTAGGGTTTAGGGTTTAGGGTTAAGGTTTAGGATTTTTCTAAGGAATATTTAAGTAAATCAGTAGGTTTAAGTTTATTTAGTTTATTTAGTTTATTTTTATTTATTTTAGTAGATTTTATTTTCCATTTTTATTTAGGTTTAATTTCTATTTTTTTAGTTTAGGTTTTATATTTTAGTTTATTTTTAAGGTTTAGGTTTAGGTTTAAGTTTATTTTTTAGTTTAGTTTTATTTTTATTTTATTTAATGGCTAGGTTTTATTTCTTATTTTTAGCTTTAGGTTTAGGTTATTATTCTATATTTCTAGGTTTAGGTTTTAGGTATTTTTTTATGTTTATTTTTAAGTTTTTTTAATTTAGGTTTAGGTTTAGTTTTAGTTTATTTTTTTTAGTTTAGTTTAGGGTTTTGGTTTAGTTTATTTTAGGTTTAGGTTATTTATTTTTAGTTTAGTTTATTTTAATTTAGGTTTATGAATATTTTTTTTGTTTATTTTAGGTTTAGGTTTTTTTTTGTTTAGGGTTTAGGTTTTATTTTATATTTATTTTTAGGTTTTATTATTAGGTTTATTTTTTAGGTTTAGGTTTTTGTTTCATTTTTTTAGGTTTAGGTTTTAGATTTTTATTTTAGGTCTATTTTTCGGTTTTCTTTTTTAGTTCAGGTTTAGGTTTATTTTTAGTTTATTTTATTTTCTTAAGTTTAGGTTTATGTTTACGTTTAGATTTAGGTTTTATTTATTTTAGTTTAGTTTATTTAAGTTTAGATTTTGGTTTTTTTTTTTTATTTTAGGTTTTTTTTTTAGTTTAGGACTTCGATTTTATTTTTTATTTATTTTTATGTATTTTTTTTAGGGTTATTGTTTTGTTTAGTTTTTATTTTCTTTTTTATTTTATTTATTTTTATTTTAGGTTTTGGTTTTATTTTATTTAGGTTTCTTATTTTTTAGTTTAGTCTAGGTTTTTATTTATTTTATTTTAGTTTAGTTTTCATTTTTTATTTTATTTTCTTTTAGGTTTAGGTTTAGGTTTAGGTTTAAGTTTAGGTTTTAGTTTATGTTCTTATTTTATTTTCCTTTTTTATTTAATTTTGGTTTTGTTTTTTAATTTATTTTATTTTTAGGTTTTATTTAGTTTAGGTTTAAGTTTTTAGGTTTTTAGGTTTAGGGTTTACAGTTTTAGGGTTTATGCTTTTAGCATTTAGAGTTTAGGGTTAGGGTTTAGGGTTTAGGGTTTAGGGCTTAAGGTTTTTTAATATTTAGGGTTTAGGGTTTAGGGTTTAGGGTTTAGGTTTAGGATTTAGGGTTTATGGTTTTTTTTAAAAATTAAGTGGGTTTAGGTTTATTTAGTTTTTATTTTAATTTTTTAGGTTTATTTTTATTTAGTTTAGTTTATTATTTTAGTTTATTTTTGTTTATTTTAAGGTTTAGGTTTAGGTTTAAGTTTATTTTTAGTTGAGTTTTATTTAGATTTTAATTTTAGGTATATGTTTTATTTTTTATTTTTAGGTTTATGTTTAATTTTATTTTTTTTTTTGGTTTAGGTTTTTATATTAGGTTTAGTTTTAGGTTTATTTTGTAATTTATGTTTAATTTTATTTTTTGTTTATATTTTTATTTAGTTTAGGTTTAGGTTTAGGTTTTATTTATTTTTGTTTAGGCTTAAGTTTATTTTATTTTATTTTTATTTTAGGTTTAGGTTTTTATTTAGTTTTTATTTTATTTTAATATTTTATTTTTTATTTTCATTTAGTTTTATTTTATTTAGGTTTTTCTCTTAGGTTTATTTTATTTTTTTAGTTTAGTTTAGGTTATCATTTATTCTATTTTAGTTTATTTTTATTAGTTTATTTTATTTTTTTAGATTTAGACTTAGGTTTTAGTTTAGGTTTTTATTTTATTTTATTTTTTATTTTAATTTATTTAGGTTTAGGTTTATTTTTTTATTTAATTTTTTGGTTTATTTAGTTTAGGTTTAGGTTTTTTAGGTTTTAGGTTTATGGTTTAGGGTTTAGGGTTTAGGTTTATTTAGGGTTTTAGGGTTTAGGGTTTAGGTTTATTTAAGTTTAGGGTTTAGGGTTAGGGTTTAAGATTAGTAGGGTTTAGGTTAGGTTTAGTTTAGTTTAGGATTTTTTAGTTTAAGGTTTAAGTTTAGGGTTTAGGTTTAGTTAGGTTGGTTTAGGTTATGGTTTTGTGTTTAGGGTTAGTTTAGGGTTTAAGTTTAGAGTGTTTTAGGTTTATTTTAGCTTTAGGATTTAGGGTTTAGGGTTTTAGGTTTAGGTTAGTTTTAGGGTTTAGGATTTATTTTAGGATTTTTTAAAATTAATTAACTTGGTAGTTTAAGTTTATTTAGTTTATTTATCTATTTTAGTTTATTTTATTTTCATTTTTTAGGTTTAATTTATTTATTTATTTTTAGGTTTTATTTTAGATTATTTTTTACAATTTGGTTTAGGTTTATCTTTATTTTTTTAGTTTAGTTTTATTTTATTTTATTTAATGTTTAGGTTTTGTTTTTATTTTTTAGTTTTAGGTTTAGGTTTTTTATTTTTTTTATTTTTAGTTTAGGTTTTAGATTTATTTTTAATTTTTTTTAATTTAGGTTTAGGTTTATTTTTAGTTTATTTTATTTTGTTTAGTTTAGGGTTTAGGTTTAGATTATTTTAGGTTTAGGTTTAGGTTTTATTTATTTTTATTTTAGTTTATTTTAGCTTAGGTTTATGAATATTTTATTTTGTTTATTTTATGTTTGGGTTTTTTTTGGTTTTGGGCTTAGGTTTTAATTTTTTTATTTTTATGTTTTATTATTACATTTCTTTTTAGATTTAGTTTTTTGTTTTATTTTTTTAGGTTTAGGTTTTAGATTTTTATTTTAGGTCTATTTTAGGTTTTCTTTTTAGTTTAGGTTTAAGTTTATTTTAGTTTATTTTATTTTCTTTAGTTTAGGTTTGTGTTTATTTAGGTTTAGGTTTTATTTATTTTAGTTTAGTTTATTTAAGTTTAGGTTTTTTATTTTTTTTAGATTTAAATTTTTTTTTAGTTTAGGATTTGATTTTATTTTATTTATTTTTTTAGGTATTATTTTTAGTTTATTGTTTGTTTAAGTTTTTTATTTAGTTTTTTATTTTAGGTTTATTTTATATTTATTTTAGGTTTAGTTTTTATTTTATTTAGGTTTTTTATTTTTTAGTTTAGTTTAGGTTGTTATTTATTTTATTTTAGTTTTATTTTTATTTTTTATTTCATTTTTTTTTAAGTTTAGGTTTAGGTTTAGGTTTAAGTTTAGGTTTTAGTTTATGTTTTAATTATTTTTTATTATTTAATTTTGGTTTTGGTTTTTATTTATTTTATTTTTAGGTTTTATTTAGTTTAGGTTTAGGTTTTTAAGTTTTTTGGGTTTAGGGTTTAGGGTTTTAGGGTTTATCCTTTAAGGGTTTAGAGTTTAAGGTTAGGGTTTAGGGTGTAGGGCTTAAGGTTTTTTAGCATTTATGGTTTAGGGTTTAGGGTTTACGGTTTAGGGTTTTGGTTTAGGATTTAGGGTTTATGGTTTTTTTTTTAAATTAAGTAAATGGGTAGGTTTAGGTTTATTAAGTTTATTTTTTATTTATTTTAGTTTATTTATTTTTATTTAGGTTTATTTTTTTATTTAGTTTAGTTTATTTATTTTAGTTTAGTTTTTGTTTTTATTTTAGTTTATTTTTAAGGTTTAGGTTTTGGTTTAGGTTTATTTTTTAGTTAAATTTTTTTTATATTTTAATTTTAGGTATATGTTTATTTTTATTTTAGGTTTAGGTTTTAATTTTATTTTTGTTTAGGTTTTAGGTTTTCTTTTAGGTTTATGTTTAGGTTTTAATTTTTAGTTTTGGCTTAATTTTATTTTTAGTTTATTTTATTTTATTTTATTTAAGTTTAGGTTTAAGTTTTATTTATTTCAATTTAGTTTATTTTAGTTTAGGCTTAAGTTTATTTTATTTTATTTTTATTTTATTTTAGGTTTAGGTTTTATTTAGTTTTATTTTATATATTTTATTTTATTTTCATTTAGTTTTTTATTTTATTTAGGTTTTTATTCTTATGTTTATTTTATTTTTTTTAGTTTAGTTTAGGTTTTATTTATTTTAGTTAAGTTTTTTTTTTTTTTTTAGGTTTAGGTTTTAGTTTAGGTTTTTATTTTTTTTATTTTTTATTTTATTTTATTTAGGTTTAGGTTCATTTATTTATTTTATTTTTTTTTGGTTTATTTAGTTTAGGTTAAGGTTTTTAGGTTTTCAGGGTTTAAGGTTTAGGGTTTAGGGTTTAAGGTTTATGGTTTAGGGTTTTAGGGTTTAGGGTTTAGGTTTAGGGTTTAGGGTTTAGAGTTTATGGTTTAATATTTAGGCTTTAGGGTTTAAGGATTTTAGGGTTTATAGTTTAGGGTTTAAGGATTAGGGTTTAGGATTAGAGGTTTTTGTTTTAGGTTTAGGTTTAGGTTGGTTTAGGGTTTAGTGTTTGAGTTTTAAGTTTATAGTTTAGGGTTTAGAGTTGGGTTAGGGTTTAGGGTTATAGGTTTAGGGTTTAGGTTTATGTTTTGAGGTTTAGATTTTTTTGGTTTAGTTTAGGATTTAGGTTTAGGGGTTTAGGGTTTAGGTTTATTTGGTTTAGGATAGTTTTAGGTTTAGTGGTTTAATTTTTTTTAAAAAAATTAAAAAGTCTAAGTTTATTTAGTTTATTTTCATTTATTTTTGGTTTATTTTATTTTCATTTTATTTAGGTTTAATTGTATTTTTATTTAGTTTAGGTTTTATTTTAGTTTACTTTTAAGGTTTAGGTTTATGTTTATTTTTTAGTTTAGTTTTATTTTATTTTATTTAATGTTTAGGTTTATTTTTTTATTTTAGTTTTAGGTTTAGGTTTTTATTTTATTTTTGTAGGTTTAGCTTTTATGTTTTTATTTTAGGTTTAGGTTTATTTTTAGTTTATTTTGTTTTGTTTTGTTTAAGGTTTAGGTTTAGTTTATTTTAGGATTAGGTTTAGGTTTAATTTATTTTTTGTTTAGTTTATTTTAGTTTAGGTGTATGAATATTTTGTTTTGTTTATTTTAGGTTTAGGGTTTAGGTTTTCTTTTTATTTATTTTTTATGTTTTATTATTAGGTTTATTTTTTAGGTTTAGGTTTTTATTTATTTTTTATTTTATTTTATTTTAGGTTTATTTTATTTTTATTTTATGTTTAGTTTTATTTTATTTAGGTTTTTTATTTTTATGTTTATTTTATTTTTAGTTTAGTTTAGGTTTTTATTTATTTTATTTTAGTTTAATTTTATTATTTTATTTTATTTTATTTTTAGGTTTAGGTTTATGTTTTAGTTAGTTTTTATTTTATTTTATTTTTTTATTATTTTAGGTTTAGGCTTTTTTATTTATTTTATTTTTAGGTTTTATTTAGTTTAGGTTTAGGTTTTTTTCGGTTTTTAGGGTTTAGGGTTTTTGGTTTAGGGTTTAGGGTTTAGGGTTTACTGTTTAAGGTTTGGGTTTTAGGGTTTAAGGTTTAGGGTTGTTAAGATTAGTGGTTTATGATTTAAAGTTTAGTGTTTAGGTTTTGGGTTGAGGTTTTAGTTTATGGTTTAGGGTTTTTGGTTTTTTTTAAACAATGAACAAAATTCAGATTCACAATTTCTTCTTTTTGATTTCATCAACCAAGTAACAAAGAAGTGAGGTAATCAAATGACATCCTTGGGCTAGCTAAACCTTATGTTCTGGATGTCCAGGACTATATACTCATTACCATTCAATCTTATATAAATCAATACATGAATGAAAGAGAACTCAACATTCGTACACTTAAGCTCTAAGCACATGCATTTCTTATGTATTTATAACTAGCATCATAACACATATTATTAGTCATTTATAAGCTTTTGAAAATACATTTTGATTTAATAGTGATAATAGCCATGCATATATTAAATTAAATCAACACATGCAAGCTTACATAAAGAAAATCCATTTTATTTTACGATTTTCAAAAGATGGATGCATGAATTCAAATGACATACAAAATTTAACATGATTATGAAGAAGACAATCAAATATAAGCATGTGATTCATTCAACCAAACTAGTTCTTAAGGACAATCAAATCAAATAAGATTATTTAAAACAAACCAAAGTTTTTTTATTAAAGTTTTTGGATGATTTGATTTAAAGAGGAGAGAAATCAACAATTGCTATTTTAAACTTATTCCCATTAGTAATTTAATTTAACCAAATGTAATTAGTTGATTTATGGGTTAATTAAGTTGAACCCTTAATTAGATGAATTAATTACCCTTACCAATGTCACCTTAAAGTAATTAACTAAATAATTATGAGCCAACATGATTTGCATGAGAAATAAACTTGCATTGATCCTAGAAATAATAGGGGCCTAATGCAATTAGCTCATGATTAATAGTAAATTAGATTAAGAGTCTTAATTAATTACTCTTATGGTTCTCCACACATATGGACTAACCATAATTTCATTAAACTCCTTTAGGTTATTAAACACCTAAAGATCTACCCATGATTAGTTAATTAAGGTTTGATGTGATTATGATTTCAATTTGATTAAGTAATTTAATTAATTAGTTAAATATTAAATAATTTTATTTTAAAAAGGGTGAAATAAACTTAGGGAAAGGGGTCCCAACCTTATTCCTTAGTTCACTTACTATTGAATAATGATTAATGAACTTAATTAACTAATTTAATACTATTCATGGGATTAATTAATCATTAATTAACTTAAAAGAGTAGTTAAGGTTTAATTAGTCAATTTTCTTAATTAAGTGAGCAATAAATCCCAAGAAAATCATGGGAGGCAGAGGTCATCCTATTAAATTAACCCATAAAATTTAGGATTAATTGCTCAAGTAATTAAAAGTAATTCAAGTTAATTAATTTTTAATTAAACCTTAATTACTATTCAAAATTAGTTAAGATAATTTTAATTAATTCTCCTCAAATACTTTTAAAATGAGTATTTATTTGCATTATTTTATTTCTCTATGATTTTTTATGATTTTTAGAAGTTTCATCCATTAAAAATGATTAATTAAGCCTAATTAAAACCTAATCCTATTGGAACCACATTGGGCGGTGACACGGTGAACTTTCCACATGGCACTCTAACGTGGCGTGCTTTCCACATGGCATCGTGAGACTGGCCACTTAAAACTTATCCAACTCAGTGCTTACATGGCGGCGATGGATGCTCCTTCTCATCCTCCATCCGATCTATGATTGGATCGCTACGATTAATCTGATAACTTAATAGGATTAAATTAGATCAATCTAGAGGATTTAATCATGATTGTCCATTTCGATCATGCGGAACCGATGGTGCTTCACTTAACGTCATGCGAGTGAGAGAGAATGGAGTCTGTCCTCCATTGCTAACTTGATCTAAGCTTACCCGAGCTCAGATCAACTCCAAAAGGATCCCACACCTTCATGATGTCGATCGGAGAGGATCCAACATTCAAGATCACACGAGATGCAAGTTTTCCTCAAAAAGTTCCAACCCATTTTTGGCTAAGGTTCAGTTTTGGAAGCATACCTCGCCAGACCTAAAGACCAACAGCTCAAACAATTGAGGAAGCTTCATCTATTGGAGATGAAGCCTTGTAGAGAAGCAATTGGATCAATTCCTCATTATTCGCTCAAAAGGCCACGATGATTTGGAGCACCTTTGATCGAAGTCCCACCTCCGGTGCGAGCTTGGGAGATGCCGTTCTTTTCGTGGCTAAGATGGTGCGTGAAAAGTAAATTTGAGTTTGATAGAGAAATGGGAAAGCTAGGTCAAAAATGTGTCATTTTGGGGATGGGAATGGCATTTTTTTGATGAAACGAGCTTGGAAACTTAGAAATGGCTCTAGTGGCTCATCTTATGTAGCTAGGGCTCTGAGGAATGATTTTTGTGTGTGTTTGAGTGGAAATAAGGGGGTGTATACCCCTCTTCATCTTGATTGGACATGGGATTGGGTTTGGATTCTAGTGGTCATCCGACCATCTCAAGGAGTCATGGGTTGCAGGGAGGAGGTGAGTTGGCTTGGCGGTTGGTTGAAGGTTTGGAGGTGGATGGAGGAATCATGGGTGTCTTATGGGTTTCAAATGCCAATGGGGAGGGTGATGTGATTTCACCTCCCGTGGGTCATGGCCAACCCAACCACCCCTTTGGCTAGGTTGGTAGTGTCCTAGGACCATTGGGAGATTACTAAGTAGCCAAGGAATGGAAATAACTACTTACATGGGTGATTCGTCTCATGTGATTCCCTTGACCTAAAGGTAGAATGATCATTTGGTGTTATATTTGATTTGGGAAGATTTTAAATGAGCCAAAAGTGGGTTAGCCAAAATTTCAAGTCAATTGGAGTTGATTTGGTTAGGTTTGGCTCAATTTGACTCATTTAGGTCAAATTGGGTTTGGTTGGGTCAAGTTGACCAATTGGTCAAATTGGGTCAAACCAAGGGTTGGGTTAAGTTCATATGATCATTTAGGATGTTTGGTTCAATTGGTTTAGTTTAGTTTGGCTTAGATTTAATTTTCACTCATTTGAATTCATTTGGCTCAAATGGGTTAAGTTGACCAATTTCATTAAATTAGCCAAATTAGCTTAAGTTGGGTGTTGGTTGGAGTTTAGTTGAATAATTGAAGATGATTTTAAGCTTTGGTTTAAATTAATTTGGATTGGTTTTGATTTAGGCCAACTTGAACCTTTAGGTCAAATTGGGCTAAGTAGATCAATTGGGTTCAATTGGGTCCAACCATGGCTTTGGTAAAATTCAACAATCAATTTGGAATGAACTTGAGCCATTAGTTGCAATCAATTTGGTTTATATTTTGATTTGACCTAATTTGTTCTTTTAGGTCAATTTGGGTCAACTTGGGTTAAGAGGGCCAATTGGGTTTGGTTTGACTCAGTTGAAGGTAAAGTCATATTCAAATATTGATTTTGATTTGGTATGAATCATTGGTTTCAAGGGATTTGGCTTAGGTTGTAATTTGGCTAGTTTGGATTCATATGGGTTAAGGGGTTGACTTGGTCAAATGACCAAGTTGACTTGTTTTGACCTAATTTGTGATGATCAACCTAGGGTGATCAACAATCATGATGGGATGGTTTTGATGGGCTTGGTTCAATCCAATTTGGGTAGGACTATTAGAAACTTGGAGATAGGTAAATTGGCCACTTTGGGTCAAGTGGACCAATTGGGTTTTAGTTGGCTTGATTTTGGGTTGAGTTTGATTTAGTTGAGTTTATATATGGATTTGGGATTGATATATAAATTTGCAATTGGCTTGGATTTGAATGGGTTTTGGTTAATTTGAACATTTCAAGTCAAAAGGGTTAAGTTGGGTTTGACTTGGGTTGATTTTAGTTTGGCTTGATTATTATAGATTTCATTATATTTATGAATATAGTTGAAGGTATGATTGATTCTTGAGAAAATCAATTGAATTTGGGTTTTGAAATGAAGGAATTTGGCTAAGTCCATGGAGTTTGGTCACGTGGATTAGGTTTGGATTTTGATTTAGTTTGATTTAGTTTTGATGATTTAAATGTATATTTCATTTAAATTTGTGAAGTTGATTGAAAATATGATTGATTTATCAAAAAATCAATTTTGTTTGACTTGATTTGGATTAAGATTTGGCAAAGTCCATGAGATAGGTCATATGGCTTAGGAAGGGTTTTGATTTAATTTGATATTGTTTGATTTAGTTTTGACCATTTGAATGTAGTTTTGATCATTCTCATATCATCTGTCCAATCCTTGCACCAACAATGAAGTCAAATATGAGGCTTTGATTGCCTGTCTGGAGTTAGTCGTTACTCTAAGAATATAGAACATCAACATCTTTGGGGATTCTCAACTAGTTATCAACCAAATCGTTGAGTCCTATAAGATTATAAAGCCCAAGCTCCATCATTACCACAAGTACACCATGGAGTTATTGGCCCAAATCTTAGAGGTTACCATTTATAAGATTCCTCAAGGAGAGAATGCCATAGAGTATGCTTTAGCCAAGCTTTCCAAGGAGTTGGCATGTCCGGAGGATGAGTCCATATCAATAAAGGTCCAAAATAGACAAGTATTATCCCTTTTTGATATTGAACTCATCAAAAAGTACTCTCTTGAGAAGGAGGTTGCCATTGCAAAGAAGGATGAGGAGTTAGATTGGAGGCAACCATTCATGGATTACCTAAGTAAAGTCAAACTAACTCAAGAGAAGTTCCAAGACCATCAAATGAAGCAGAGAGCAATTTCCTACGAGCGTGTGGATGGTATCTTATGTCGGTGGTCTTTCAATCATATGTGGTTACGTTGTTTATACAAGCACGAAGCCCATAAGATCAAGACCAAGGTACACTTAGGATTATGTGGAGCCAACCAATTCAGTCTGAAGATGAAAGCTAAGATCAAGAGACTAGGATACTAATGTCCATCGATGATCAAAGATTGCATGGATAAGGCTAGGCGATGCCACCAATGTCAAATACACATTGTGGCCCTACACCAACTGCCTAACATTCTACATCCTACATTGGCCTCATGGCCATTTGAGTGTTGGGGTACCAACATAGTGGGTCCGATTGATCCTCCTTCTTCCAAGGGTCATCGGTTCATCTTAGTTTTTCCTACTTTTCCAAATGGGTGGCGATTTGCTCGAGGTCATAGCTTCACATGTGATTGTGTGTTTTTGGAACCATAGTGTATATAGGATTGGAGTTCCTCGATAAATTATATCTGATAATGGTATTGCATTCAAGAGCACGGAGATCAACAAATTTTCCCAAAGACACAACATAGATTGGAGATATTCTACCATCAACTACACGAGGGAAAATGGATTAGTAAAAGCCTTAAATAAAAATCTCATCCAAATGCTGAAGAAGACACTCGATAATAACAAACAATTATGGCATGAGAATTTAGTTGAAGCCTTGTGGGCATACCGTAGCACATATAGAACTCCAACTTAGTCTACTCCTTTCTCCTTAGTGTATGGGTCTAAAGCTGATCTACCATTAGAAGTACAACTCCCATCACTAAGGATAGCTTTGGGTAGCAAGATCACAATAGAGAAGAACGCCAAGTTATGGTTAGAAGAGCTCAAATGTTTGGAGGAGAGACACCTACGGGCATGCCAAAACCTTAAGTTGTACAAAGCTAAAATGATTCAGGCTCACAAGTTGGTCCATCCTAGATATTTTTAAGTAGGAGAGCTTATTTTAGTTCTAAGGAGACTGATTGTCGCCCATCATAAGATGAGAGGCAAGTTTTAACCCACTTAGGAAGGCCTTTTTTCCATAGAAAAGGCATACATAGAATGATCTTATTGGATTATTAATCATTAGAGAGAGCTCCCAATGCTTCCAATCAATGGGCTCCACTTAAGGAAATATTATAAATCATGTTTGAAAATAATTATCATCAATGAAAATTCCATTTTGAATTCAATCTCTTCCATTATAAAAGTATTCTTATTTGTGAATATGCCACGGTGTGTTTAGGGTAGGTATAAGGAACCCGAGCATCGTCCTATCCTTCATTGACACAACACAAACCTAAACGACACACAAACATATAAAATAAATACATATCTTTTGTCTCGGGCTACTCTTAGTTAAGATAATGCCCCCAACGGCACTCACTCAGTGGCTACTATAGGTCAGACTGACGTGCTACCCTGCTAGTGTGTCACCCTAGTGGTCTTTTTGCTTTGGAGGATATAAGTCTGCTATTCTTTCCTTCCTTACTTGGCCACTACACACCAATGAGCGCCTTATTAGTTTGGTAGGCCTTTCTGCATGGTTGGTAAGCTAACTCATGTTGGCTTTATTTAAGAGGATGTGAGTCTGCTACGCATTCTTCTTGGATTAGCCTTCATACACTGACTGAGTTGAGTATATTTGAGGTTTAGGTAAAGTCCCCTAGTGGCTCCTTCTCTCCTAACTGCTTCAAGTTTGGGTCTAGTCCTTCCTCGGGCTCCCCGCTTAGTAGTCTCTCTAGGTCAGATAACATATGTCTTGCCAATGAAGGACTATCCCTATGATCAGTTCCGCTTAGATAGTTATAAGTCTACATATTTTCTTTCAAGATTGATTGTTACACACCGATGGGCACCTTAGCTTGGTTGGTTCTCACAATGCTGACGGATACACCTTAGCTTGGTTGGTTTTCTCACCTTAGGATACACCACTCTTGGAAGATGTAAGTTTGCTACACTTTCTCCTTGAGTTGGCGACCGTACACCTTAGGATAACGCCCCTAGCAGCACCTCATTTATGGGCACTATATTTGGATCACATCCTTTGTGACCCCATTTAGAAACTACTTGGGTTACTATTGGATTGGACAGTTCCTCTTTCCTATTAACCACTATTATGGTTGGAGAATTTGTCCTGTGGATGTACAGATTCTCCTTTAGTCTAGTAAATCTGAGATAGGTTAAGGCTGACGTAGCCCCTTCTCAGTGTGGTCTCTCGTACAATAAAAGGGTCTATGCAAACAGATAAACAAAATATATATTCACTTGTGGATTAGGAGGACACCCCTAGCGGTACATTTTCCCAAGCAGACATATTATCTTTAGGGCAATGTCAGCAAAACTCACAATAGGAATCGCCTGACTACTCTTGAGTTGATAGAAATACTTAACAAAATTCACTCACTAGTCTCCCCTAAGTAGGGTTATATTTATTGTGCTACCTGCAGGTCACTTAGTGGTTGTTCCTTGCTTTAAAAGATGTAAGTCTACTACGCCTTCTTCCCATCACAGTCGTTGCACATCGAAAGGCAACCCCTTTGTGTTCTACCCCACGACAAGTAGTCTATCCCTTTGTATTTATAAATCTAAGATAGAATAAGTCTGATATAGCCTCTTCTCAGTGGGTATAACACACGCCAACATGGTCCATAAATAAAATCTATCAAATTTGACCATGCTAACATCCCTAATAGATATGCCCTCAATTTTAAATCAAACTAAACCAAATAAACCATATCAAATTAAATGAAACTAAGATAAAATTAATCTTGACTACTTTTGAGTTGACATAAGTCCCCAGCGGCATTCACTCAGTAGTCACCCTAGGTCAACTTTGATTTATTGTGCATCAAGGTCCGCATTGTTCCTCACTTTGGTAGATGTAAGTCTTCTATGCCTTCTTCCTAGCACAACCATTGCACACCGAAAGGCAACTCCTTAGGTTGGCTATCTCTACCCCGCAATCAATAAACTATCCCTTTGGATTTGTAAACCTGAGGGGGACAAGGCTGATATAACCCCTTCTCAGTGGGCCCATCGCACACGAACAGGGTCCATAAATTAACTCTGACTAAATTATACCCATTCTAATTTTCCCTAATAGAGTTAAATCATACATTCTCCCGGTGGAGCCCTAAATCATATATAAACAAGTCAAGAAAAAATCAAATTCAAAACCAACCTCCCAGTGGAGCTAATTAAACCACACCCTAGTAGAGTCTAAATCCAAAAAATCCAACCAAATTCTTATTCCCAGCTGATACATCCCCAAACAAATCTATAAAATCAAACTCACATCCCAATCCCCAGCGGATAGCCCAAAAATGCTTCTATAGTGGAAGGTTCATATACCCGATCGCCAGCAGACTAGAGCCCATATCTCTAGCAGATGTGCCTCTACATCAATTAAACCAAAACAAATTAAAGGTTATTCGATCTTAATCTATGGTGGATTATAGATTCTTATCCCCAGTGGATCTTCTTTCCACAAATCATATAACCAAATCAAATTCAAACCTTATCCCCAACAGATTTTCTTCTTATATGCCCTCAACATAGACCACTTACATGTCATGTCCATTGCATGTGTGATTTCTTAATGGATCTCCCTCCATGTCCTTGACATGGAATTCTCATCAAATCTTATTTCTTCTCTTATGAACACCTTTAATACTTCAACCAAGAGCTAAAAGTGTATTTGTTCATATTACAACATCTTAACATTATAATTAACATTTTATGATTTGTGATGGTGCAAGCTCAAACTAACTATACAATATCATGCTAAACATATTATAATGTGAATTAACACACTATATTATATTATAATTTCCTATAATATAATATATTATCTGACATTACACCTCATTAAAATCACTTAAAAGAAACAAAATTTTCTTAAAATTTGAATAATGTTCATTTTGGATGTAAAATTATTATTTTTTTATTATAAATGGTACAAAATAATATAATTTTTGTGTTGTATCTTAGCGTGTGCCATGAATTTGGCCAAATTCTTTCATGTCAACCTTTAAATTAACATTTTTGTGAGTTTTGACCCAATGTATTATAATAAAAGTAAACATACTAAAATGTACAATAACATTTAGTAATACACCACCACATTTATATATATGTGAAGTTATATTATTATGTACATTATATTTTAATATGCTTTCATATAATACATTATCTTACATTACACTTTAAAATAAATCACTTTAAGCAAAAAATTTTAAAAAATGGCTAAAAAATGAACTGGTAAGAATTTTAGACATGTTTGAGGAGAAAGTTTAGGGTTTAGAGTTTAGGGTTTGGGTTTGGGTTTAGGGTTTAGGGTTTTAGGGTTTAGGGTTTATGGTTTAGGGTTTAAGTTTTAAGGGTTTTAGGGTTTAGGGTTTAGGGTTGTAGGTTTAGGGTTGTAGGATCGGGGTTGAAGGTTTAAGGTTAGTTTTAGGGTTTAGGGTTCAGGATTCAGGATTAAAGGTTTTTTTTAAATTAAGTAAACTAGTAGGTCTAAGTTTATTTAGTTTATTTTTTATTTAGCTTAGTTTATTTATTATAGGTTTATTTATTTTAGTTTAGGTTTTCTATTTTACTTTATTTTTTAGGTTTAGGTTTATTTTTTAGTTGAGCTTTATTTTTATTTTATTATTTATGATTAGGTTTTATTTATTTTTATTTTTAAGTTTAGGTTTAGGTTTTTATTTTATTTTTTTAGGTTTAGGTTTTAGGTTTTTATGTTTTATTTATTTTTAGGTTTTATTTTTTAGTTTAGGTGTAGGTTTATTTTTAATTTATCCTATTTTATTTAATTTTAGTTTATGTTTATGTTTAGTTTATTTTAAATTTAGGTTTGGGTTTTATTTATTTTAGTTTCGTTTATTTTAGTTTAGGTTAAGGTTTATTTTAGTTTGTTTATTTTAATTTTATTTTAAGTTTAGGTTTTTTTATTTTAGTGTTTCAGTTTCTCTTATTTAATTTTAGGTTTATTTTTTAGGCTTAGGTTTTTATTTAGTTTTAATTTTAATTTTCATTTCTATTTCATTTTCTTTTCTTAATCTTAGGTTTATTTTATTTTTTTAGTTTAGTTTAGGTTTTCATTTATTTTATTTTAGTTTATTTTTATTTTTAATTTTCATTTATTTTGATGTTTAGGTTTAGGTTCTAGTTTAGGTTCTTTTATTCATTTTATTTTAAGTTTTATTTTTTTTAGGATTAGGTTTTTAGGTTTTTTCTATTTAGGGTTTAGGGTTTAATGTTTAGGGTTTAGGGTTTATGGTTTAGGATTTTAGGGTTTAGGGTTTTAAGGTTTAGGGTTTAGGGTTTAGGGTTTATTGTTTAGGCTTTATGGTTTTCAGGATTTAGGGTTTAGGGTTTAGGGTCTAGGGTTAGGTTATAGTCTAGGGTTTTTCAACTTAGAGTTTAAGGTTTAGGGTTTAGAGTTAGTTTAATCTTCAGGTTTAAGGTTTTAAGGTTTAGGGTTTTAGGGTTTAGGGTTTAGTGTTAAATGTTCGTGTTAGGGTTTAGGGTTTAGGGTTTATGGATTAGGGTTTAGGGTTTAGGTTTAGTTTAGGGTTAAGGTTTAGGCTTTATGATTTAGGGTTTTTATGTTTGGGGTCTAGGGTTTAGGGTTTAGAGTTTAGGGTTGTAGGTTTAGGGTGGTAAGTTTAGGGTTGTAGGTTTGGGATTTAGGGTTTAGAGTTTAGGTTTATTATTTAATTAAGTAAACTAGTAGGTGTAGGTTTATTTAGTTTATTTGTAATATAATTTAGTTTATTTTAAAGTTTAGTTTAGGTTTATGTTTTTTTTTTAGTTTTATTTTATTTTATTTTAGGTTCTTTATTTTTATATTTTAGGTTTAGTTTGGTTTTATTTTATTTTTAGGTTTTTTTAGGTTTTATTTTAGGTTAATTTTATGTTTTATTTTAGTTTATGTTTAGGTTTATTTTTAGTTTTATTTTATATTTACTTTAGGGTTTAGGTTTAGTTTATTTTAGGTTTAGGTTTATGTTATTTATTATAGTTTATTTATTTTGTTTAGGTTTAGGTTTATTTTATTTTATTTTAATTTAGGTTTAAGTTTAACTTTTTATTTATTTTAGGTTTAGCATCATTTAGTTTTATTTTATTTTCTTTAGGTTTATTTTATTTATATTTTATGTTTAGTTTTATTTTATTTAGGTCTTTTATTTTAATTTTAATAGTTTTTTTTATTTTATTTTAGTTTAAATTTTATTTATTTCATTTTATTTTACATTTTAGATATGTTTATTTTGGTTTAGTTAGTTTTTTTATTTTATTTATATTTTATTCTATAGTTTAGGTTTTTTTTATTTATTTTTTAAGTTTATTTAGTTTATATATGTTCTTTTTTGTGGTTTAGGATATGGTTTGGGTTTAGGATTTAGGGATGAGGGTTTGTGGAGTATAGTGATTATACAGCTTTTGGGTTTTGAGTTAGTTGGGTTTATTTAGTCAGTGGCCTAGTTTAGCCTAGAGTCATGGCTCAGTCACTTTGTGTGGCCTAGGATTAGGGTTTGGCTCAGGTGGGTTTAGTGTTAGCTCAGTGGTTGGCTCAGTTTTAGGTTAGGGTTGTGGTAGGGTTTAGGGTTTAGGGTTTTAGTATTTAGTGGCCTAGGTAGAGTGGGAGGGCTAGCTTAAAGTTTAGGTTTTGAAAACTAAGCAAACAGTGGTTTTGGTATATTTAGTTTATTTTAATTTATTTTAGTTTTATTTAGGTTTATTTTTATTTTATTTAGTTTAGTTTATTAATAGTTTATTTAATTTAGTTTAATTTTATTTTAGTTAATTTTAAGTTTAGGTTTAGGTTTATGTTTATTCTTTCTTTAGTTTTATTTTATATGTATAGGTTTAGGTTTAGGTTTTATTTTATTTTATTAGGTTTTATTTTTTTGGTTTATTTTATTTTTTTAGTTTAGTTTAGGATTTTATTTAATTTATTTTAATTTAGTTTATTTTATTTTAATTTATTTTATTTTTACATTTAAGTTTGGGTATTTGTTTTTGTTTAGGTGTAGGTTTTAATTTAGGTTTTTATTTTATTTTATTTTTTTATTTTCTTTAGGTTTTGATTTTTTAATTTATTTTATTTTTATGTTTTATTTAGTTTAAGTTTATATTTTTAGGTTTGGTTTTTAAGATTTAGTGATTAGTTTTTAGTGGTGGTTAGGGTTTAAGGGTTTAGTGGTTTAGTAGGTTTAGGATTGAGGCTTTAGGGTTAAGGTAGGGTTAGTTATTTTATTTTATTTTATTTTAATTTTTGTTTATTTTAAATTATTAAACCATTAAGTTTAGGTTTATTTAGTTTATCTAGTTTATTTTTATTTATTTTATTTTACTTTATTTTTTTATTTTTCTTTAGGTTTATTTTTTATTTTTTATTTAGTCTAGTTTGTTTTATTTTAGGTTTATTTATATTAGTTTAGGTTTTTATTTTAATTTATTTTTTAAGTTTAGGTTTAGGTTTTAGTTGTTTTATTTTATGTTTAGGTTTAGGTTTTTATTTTATTTTTAAGCTAGATTTTAGGTTTATTTTTTAGGTTTTATTTTAGTTTAGGTTTAGGTTTCATTTTAGTTTATTTTATTTTATTTAGCTTAGGTTTAGGTTTTATTTATTTTAGATTAGATAATTATTTTAAGTTTAAGTTTACTTTTATTTTATTTTAGGTTTAGGTTTTTTTTATTTTAGTTTAGGTTTTATTTTATTTTTTTATTTTAGGTATATTTTTTAGGTTTAGTTTTTATTTAGTTCTTATTTTATTTTAGGTTTATGTAACTTTTATTTTATGTTTACTTTTATTTTAGTTTAGTTTAGGTTTTATTTATTTTATTTTAGTTTAGTTTTATTTTTTATTTTACTTTAGGTTTAGGTTTGTTAAGTTTTTATTTTATTTTATTTTGTATTTTATTTTGGTTTAGGTATTTTACTATTTGTTTTAGGTTTTATTTAGTTTAGTTTAGATTTTTAGATTTTATTTTTTAGGTTTAGGGTTTAGGGTTTAAGTTTGGGTTTAGTTTAAAGTTTAGCTTAGTTTAGTGTTTTAGGTTTTTTTTATGGTTTAGGGCTTTTAGGGTTTATAATTTAGGGTTGAGAGTTTAAGTTTTTGGTCTAGGGTTCAGGTTTTAGTTTAGAGTTTAGGGTTTTTCATTTTTTTTTAATTTTAATGGAGAATAGATTCAGATTCAACATTTCTTCATTTCGATTTCATCAACCAAGTAACACACCAAGTTTTCTAAGACACAAGTGACAACATAGATAAAAAATTAGCACACATAGAGCAAAACCATAAAAACTATTCCATAAGCAGTAGATCAGATCAATCATTCTTTAGTTTCTGCAGTTCCCATCAGAATCACCATGGCCTCTTGAGTAGCATGATCCACCATCATATCCCCAATCTCTCCCTCCGCCATGACCATGACTGTAACCTCTGTCGCTCGTCCCGGCTCCATAACCATCACTACTTCGACCAGCAACTCAAAATCCATCAGCACCTCCAGAACCCCCACCACCAGTGTGAAAATCACTGCCTCCGTCTTCGCCTTCACCATCAGATCTAAACTGAGCCTAGTTGATGGTGATGTTCCTCCAAGGTTGCTAATTCTTAAGGTTTATGTTTATGTTTATTAGGTTTTAGGGTTTAAGTTTTTTAATAATTTATTTAGTTTGGTTTTGGTTGTGGGTTTAGTGTTTAGGGTTTAGGTTTAGGGTTTAGGATTTAGGGTTTATGCTTTTGGAATGGTTTAGGTTGGGGTTTAGTGCATTTGTTTTAGGGTTTAAGGTTAAAGGTTTATGATTTTTTAGTTTAGGTTTTGTGGTTATTTGTGGGTTAAGGGAAGATGTTTTAAGGTTGTTTTAGTTTGTGGTTAGTTCTAGGGTTGGGTTTGTATTTAGGGTTTAGGGCAGGGTCACGATTTAAGGCTTAGGTTTTCTTTTTAATTAAGTAAACTAGTAGGTTTAGGTTTATTTAGTTTAACTTTTATTTATTTTAATTTATTTTTTTTGTTTTTATTTAGGTTTATTTTTATTTTTATTTAGTTTATTAACCTTTATTTATTTATTTAAGTTCAAATTATTTATTATAGATTACTTTTTTAGGTTTAGGTTTATGTTTAGGTTTATTTTTAGTTGAGTTTGTTTTATTTTATTTTTTTTTAGGTTTAGATTTATTTTTACTTTTTTAGTTTAGGTTTTATTTTATTTTTTTAGGTTTAGATTTTAGGTTTTTATTTTAGGTTTATTTGTATGTTTTATTTTTTTAGTTTATGTTTAGGTTTATTTTATTTTATTTAATTTAAGGTTTAGGTTTAGTTTTTTTTAGGTTTATGTTTATGTTTTATTTATTTTAGTTTAGGTTTAGGTTTATTTTATTTTCTATATTTTATTTTAATTTTAGGTTTGTTTTTTAATTTTAGGGTTTAAGTTTTATTTTATTTATTTTAGGTTTATTTTTAGGATTAGGTTTTATTTAGTTTTATTTCATTTATTTTAGGTTTATTTTATTTTTGTTTATGTTTAGTTTATTTTATTTACTTATATTAGGTTTAGTTTATTTTAGTTTTTAGGTTTTATTTATTTTATTTAGTTTATTTTATTAGATTATTTTATTTTATTTTTTATTTTAGGTTTAGGTTTAGTTTAGGTTTTATTTTATTATTTTATTTTATTTTAGGTTTAGTCTTTATTTATTTTATGTTTGGTTTATTTAGTTTAGTTTAGGTTTTAGGTTTTAAGGTCACGATAGAGCTCAGTTTAGGGTTTAGGTTTAGGGTCAGGTTTATATTTAATGTTTTTAGGGTTTAGTCTCAAGTAGGGTAGTTTAGGCCTAGTGGTTTGAGTGGCCTGGGTTTAGTTTAATTAGTTTTTTGGGTTAGGTTTGGGTTTTGGTTCTTAGGGTTATTGGTTTTAATCCCAGGGTCTGGGCTATTCATATGGAGTATGCCCAAGATTTGACCTCAGTTTTTTTTGGTCATTTTATTTCTGGGGTTTAGGCTCAGTAAGATGATATAGGGCCTAGGCTCAGTGCACATAGAGTAGTTAGGCGAGCTCAGGTCTGAGTTTGTGGCTCAGTTTAGTTTAGGTTAAGTTTTCAGTTTAGTAGAGTTTAGTAGGGAGATCTGGAGGTTTAGGAGTTTAGGGCTCAGGTCAGGTATGGTTTTATGAGTTTAGGCAAGAGGTGAGAGCTCATGGTTTAGGTTATTTTAGGGTTTAGTTGGTTTTAATTTATTTTATGCAAGAGCTTAGTTTATTTAGTTTATTTCCATTTATCTTAGTTTATTTTATTTTCAATTTTGATTTAGGTTTATTTTATTTTATTTAGTCTAATTTATTTATTTTAGTTTATATCTTTATTTAAGTTTATTTTTTCAGTTAGGTTTAGGTTTAGGTTTATTTTAGTTTAGTTTTATTTTTATTTTATTTTTAGGTTTAGGTTTTATTTTTAATTTTAGGTTTAGGTTTAGGTTTTATTTTAGGTTTATTTTTAGGTTTAATTTTTAGTTTAGGTTTAGTTTTTTTGTTTATGTTATTTTCTTTAGTTTAGGTTTATGTTTAGTTTATTTTATTTTAGGTTTTATTTTATTTTATATTAGGTTTAGGTTTCTCTTATATAAGGTTTGTTTATTTTTTTATTTTTTAGGATTTATTTTTAGGTTTATTGTATTTAGGTTTTTTATTTAGCTTTAAATTTATTTTATTTTAAGTTTATTTTATTTTTATGTTAGGTTTAGTTTTTATTTTATTTATGTTTTTTAGTTTAGTTTAGGTTTTATTTATTTAATTTTAGCTTAGTTTTTATTTTTTTATTTTTTTTTAGGTTTAAGTTTAGGTTTAGTTTATGTTCTTATGTTTTTACATTTTTTATTTTATTTTGGTTTATATTTTAATTTTATCTTTTATTTTTTTAGGTTTAGCTTTTATATTCTGGTTTAGTTTGGGGTTTAGGGTTTAAGTTGTGGTTTAGTGTTTGTACAATAAGGTTTAGTGTTTAGGGTTTAGGGATTAGTTTTAGGGTTTAGGGTTTAGGGTTTAGTCATGAGTTCCGTGTTTAGAGTTTGGGTTGGGTTTGGGTTTAGGGTTAGCTTTATTTTGTTCATTTGGTTTAGGTTTAGGTTTATGTTTATTTTTTAGTTTTGTTTTATTTTATTTTATTTTATAGGTTTAGTTTTTATTTTTTAGGTTTAGTTTATGTTTTTTTATTTTTAGATATGGCTTTTAAGTTTTATATTTTATTTTTTTTGATTATGTTTAGGTTTATTTTATTTCTTATTTAATTTAGTTTAGTTTAAGTTTAGTTTATTTTATGTTTAGTTTAGGTATTATTTATTTTAGTTTAGTTTATTTTAGGTTAGTTTAGGTTTATTTTATTTATTTTATTTTATTTTAGTTTAATTTTCTTTTAGTTTAATGTTTTGGTTTAATTTTTATTTATTTTGGTTTTATTTTAGGTTTATGTTTTATTTAGTTTTATTTTATTTTATTTTATTTTGTGGTTAGTTTTATTTTTTTTAGGTTATTTATTCAAGGTTTATTTTACTTTTATTTGAGTGTAGGTTTTAATTTAGTTTATTTTAGTTTATTTTATTTTATTTTAAGCTTTATTTAAGTTTTAGTCAGTTTTATTTTATTATATTTTGTATTTTATTTAGGTTTTTTTTATTTTCTTTTATTTTATTTAGCTTTTTTTAGTTTAGGGTTTAGGGTTAGGATTTATGGTCAGCCCGGGTTTTAGTGTGGGTGGGGTTCAGCTTTAGGATTTTAGGGATTTATTTAGGGTTTAGGGTTTATGATTTAGCCAGTTTTTTTTAGGTTTTTATGGTTAGTTTTATTTTTTATTTAGGGTTTTTAGTTTTTTTTTTAAATTTTTGGTAGGTTTAGGTTTATTTAATTTTTTATTTATTTATTTTAATTTATTTTATTTTGGTTTATTTTTTTTAATTAGTTTATTTATTTATTTATTTATTTATTTATTTTAGGTTTTATTTTAGTTTATTTTCTTTAGGTTTGGGTTTAGGTTTTTTAGTTTTGTTTTTTCTTTATTTTATTTTAGGTTTAAGTTTTATTTTATTTTAGGTTTAGGTTTAGGTTTGATTTTATTTTATTATTCGTTTTTTTTTTAGGTTTATTTCTAGGTTTATTTTTTTAGTTTAGGTTTAGGTTTTATTAAGTTTTATTTTATTATATTTTAGGTTTATCTTATTTTATTTTAGGTTTAGTTTTTTTATTTAGGTTTTTTTTATTAGTTTAGGTTTTATTTATTTTAATTTCATTTTTTTAGTTTTTTTAGGTTTAGGATTAAGTTTTAGTTTATGTATTTATTTTATTTTATTTTATATTTTATTTTGTTTAAGTTTCTTTATTTATTTATTTTAGGTTTAATTTAGTTTAGAGTATTTATTTTAGGGTTTAGGGTTTAGGGTTTAAGGTTTTTAATTATGGTTTTAGTTTAGGTTTAGGGTTTAGGGTTTGGGGTTTAGGGGTTAGGTTTTTAATTGAATTTTTCATTTATTTTTTTTTTAATCTTTTAAATTAAGTAAATTTGTATGTTTAGATTTATTTAGTTTATCTAGTTTATTTTTATTTTTTTTATTTATTTTATTTTATTTTTTATTTAGGTTTATTTTTATTTTTTATTAGTTTATTTATTTATTTTAGGTTTATTTATTTATTTAGGTTTCTTATTTTAGTTTATTTTATTTAGGTTTATTTATTTTATTTTAGTTTTATTTTTTTATTGTTTTTTTAGGTTTATGTTTAGGTTTATTTTATTTTTTTAGGTTTATTTTAGGTTTTATTTATAGGCATAAATTTTGGTTTATTTTATGTTTATTTTATTTTATTTAGTTTTTGGTTTAGGTATAGTTTATTTTAGGTTTAGGATTAGGTTATATTTATTTTCGTTTAGTTTATTTTAGTATAGGTTCAAGTTTATTTTAGGTTTATAGTTTTTTTATATGGTTTATCGTTTATTTTTTTATTTATTTTGTTTGTTTTTAGGTTTTGTTTTTTATTTAGTTTTTATTTTTGTTCATTTTATCTTTATTTTTACGCTTAGTTTTTTTAGAGGTTTTATTTCTTAGGTTTATTTTATTTATTTTAGCTATCGTTTAGGTTTTTTTTATTTATTTTATTTTAATTTAGTTTTTATTTATTTTATTTTATTTTATATTTTGGTTTATGTTCAAGTTTAGGTTTAGACATGGGTTTTTGTGTTTTTTTTTTAATTTAGGTTTAAGTTTTTTTTTCAATTTTATTTTTAGGTTTTTTTTAGGCTTACGTTTTTAGGTTTTTAGGATTTAGAGTTTTGGGTTTAGGGTTTAGTGTTTAGCATTTGGGGTTTAGGGTTTGGGGTTTAGGGTTTGTATTTTTAGAGTATTGTGGGTTTAGGGTTTAAGATGTAAAGGGTTTTTGGTTTGTGGTTTGTGTGGTCTAGGTTTAGGCTGGTTCAGGTTTGTGGTTCATAGATTTAGGTTGTAGGTTTAGGGTTAAGATTTTATTTATTTTTTTTTATATTTTTTTATATTTTTAGATTTTATTTTAATTATGTAAATTGGTAAGATTAGGTTTATTTATTTTATTTTATTTTAGTTTATTTTATTTATTTATTTCTTATTTTATTTTGTTTTTTTATTTTATTTAGGTTCATTTTATTTTTATTTAGTTTTTTATTTATTTTAGGTTTATTTATTTTAGTTTAGGATTTTATTTTAGTTTACTTTTTGGTTTTAGTTTAGGATTATTTTTAGTTTAGTTTTATTTTATTTTATTTTTTTTATTTCATTTTTTATTTTAGGTTTAGTTTAGGTTTTCATTTTATTTTTCTAAGTTTGGGTTTTAGGCTTATTTTAGGTTTATTTTGAATTTTTTTAGTTTAGATTTAGGTTTATTTTAGTTTAATTTATTTTATTTAGTTTAGGTTTAGTTTAGTCTTATTTATTTTAGTTTAGTATATTTAGTTTAGGTTTATGTTTATTTTATTTTTATTTTAGGTTTAGGTTTTTTTTAGTTTTATTTTAGGTTTTATTTTTATTCATTTTAGATTTTATCATTAATTTATTAGGTTTTGGTTTTATTTAGTTTTATTATTTTTAGGATTATTTTATTTTAATTTTAGGTTCAATTTTATTTTATTTAAGTTTTTATTTTTAGTTTATTTTATTATTTATTTACTATTTATTTTATTTCCTTTTAAGGTTTAGGTTTTGTTTAGGTTTAGGTTTTAGTTTTAGTTTTAGTTTTATTTTATTTTATTTTGGTTTAGTTTTTAATTTATTTTATTTTAGTTTTATTTATTTTAGTTTAGGTTTTTAGCTTTTAGGGTTTAGGGTTTGTGGTTTAGATTTATTTTTTAGGTTTGGGGTTTAGGGTTTAGGGTTTAGGGTTTTTGCAGTTTACGGTTTAATTTTAGGTTTAACGTTCACATTTTAGTTAAGGATTTAGGGTTTTTGGTTTATTTTAAACAGAGAACAAAATCAGATTCAACATTTCTTCTTTTCGATTTCATCAACCAATTAACACACTAAGTTTTCTATGACACAAGTGGTGACATAGTTCAAAAATAAGCACGCATAGAGCAAATCAAAAACTCTAGGTAGCTAGAACCATCTATACTATAAAGACACAGTTCCATAAGTAGTAGATCAAATCAGCCATTCTTAAGTTTCTCTAATTCCTATCAGAACCACCATGACCTCTTGAGTAGAGGGATTCACCATCATATCCTCGATCTCTCCCTTCACCACCACCACGACTATAACCTCGATCGCTCTTCCCGCCTCCATGACCACCACCTCCATATCCACCAAGCATTCTCCAGATCCCCACCACCAGCGGATAACCTCCACCTTGCCTCCACCGCATCTAGACTAAGCCTATGGTGATGTTCCTCGCCAAGGTTCACATTCTAGGGTTTATGTTTTTAGGTTTTAGGGTTGCTTTATTTTATGTTTAGGTTTAGGTTTTATTTATTCTAGTTTAGTTTATTTTAGTTTAGGGTTAGTTTAATTTATTTTATTTATTTTATTTTTTTTATTTTAGGTTTAAGTTTATTTTAGAAAGGTTTATGTTTTATTTTTATTTATTTAGGTTTTATTTTAGGTTTATTTTTTAGTTTAGTTTTATTTAGTTTTATTTTACTTTTATTTTAGATTTAATTTTGGGGTTTAGTGTAAGTGTTTAAGGTTTACAATTTATGGTTTTTTTAAAGAACATTAGGTAAACCTGTAGGTTTTGTTTTATTTAGCTGATTTAGTTGATTTTATATTTTTGTTTAGGTTTATATTTTATTTTTAATTAGTTAGTTTATTTATTTTATGTTTATTTAATTTAGTTTAGCTATTTTTTTATTTAAGTTTAGGTTTATGTTTATTTTTTAGTTTATTTTAATTTTATTTTATTTTGGTTTAGGTTTATGTTTTCTTTAATTTTGATTTTAGGTTTATTTTATTTTGGTAGGTTTTAGGTTTACATAAGTTTATTTTTTTAGTTAGTTTATTAATTTTATCTTTTATTTTAAAAGTTTAGGTTTAGTTTAGGTTTATTTATTTTAGTATAGTTTATTTAGTTTAGGAAGTTTATTTTATTTAGTTTTTTAGTTTAGTTTTGTGGCTCATCAGGTTTATTATTAGGTTTAAGTTTTATTTATTTATAATTTATTTTATTTAATTTTATAGTAGGTTTTAAGGAGTAGGTGTGGTAATCTGGGTTTTAGTGGTTTGGAGTTTTAGTTGTATTTAGGGTTGTGGCCTGGATTTTGTGGTTTTAGGGTTGTGGTTTGTGGTTTTGTGGTTTGTGGTTTTAGTAGGGTTTAGGGTTTAGGGTTTTGGTTATGGTTTATGATTGGAGTGGTAGAATTTGTGGGTTTTCAGTTTTTCTTTTCTTCTTATTTTATTATTTTATTAATATTTTTAAATTAAGTAAACCAATTTAAGTTTATTTAGTTTAAATTTTTTATTTTAGTTTCATTTTATTTTATTTTGTTCATTTTATTTTTTATTTAGTTTAGTTTATTTATTTAGGTTTGTTTTATTATATTTTTTTATTTTTTTTTTTAGGTTTAGTTTATATTTTAGTTTAGTATTATTTTATTTTTAATATTTGGTTTAGGTTTTTTTAGGTTTTATTTATTCGTTTAAGTTTAGGTTTATTTTTAGTTTATTTTCTTTTATTTAGTTTAGGGTTTAGGTTTAGATTTAGTTTTATTTATTTAATTTTAGTTTATTTTAGTATAGGTTTAGGTTTATTTTCTTTTATTTATTTTAGGTTTAGGTTTTTTTTCTAGTTTAGGGCTTATGTTTTATTTTTTACTTTTTCTAGGTTTAACTTTTAGGTTTATTTTTTTTAGATTTATGTTTTTATTTAGCTTTTATTTTATTATATTTCAAGTTTATTTGATTTTTATTTTACGTTTCATTTTTAATTTATTTAGGTTTTTTATTTTAGTATATTTTATTTTTAGTTTTGTTTTTTTTATTTTAATTTAGTTTTAATTCATTATTTTAGGTTTGGTTTAGCTTTTGTTATTTTATTTATTATTTTATTTACATTTAGGTTTTTTATTTTAGTTTTTTTTTATTTAGTTTTAGGTTTCTAAGTTTTTTTAGGATTAGGATTTAGGGTTGTGGTTTAGGGTTTAGGGTTATAGGTTTGATTTGTGGTAGGGTTTAGAGTTTAGAGTTTGGTTTAGTTTAGGGTTTAAGGTTGGTGTTTAGGGTTTTTGGGTTTAGGGTTTGGTTTGTGGGTTTTTTTTTTATTTATTTTATATTTTTATTTTTATTTTTTAAATTAAGTAAAGTGTGGTTTAATTTAGTTTTTTATTTATATTTGAGTTTATTTTATTTTTTTTAATTTCTATAAGTTCATTTTATTTTTATTAAGTTTAGTTTATTTATTTTTTATTCTTTAGTTTGTTTTTATTTTAGTTCATTTTTAGGTTTAGTTTAGATTTAGGTTTATTTTTTTCTTTTTGTTTTATTTTTATTTTATTTTTAGGTTTGCTTTATTTTTTATTTTGTGGATTTGGTTTAGTTTTTATGTTTTTATTTTTTTTAGGTTTAGTGTTTTTTTATTTTAGGTTTATTTTAGGTCTTATTTTTAGTCTAGGTTTATTTTAGTTTATTTTTATTTTATTTAGTTTAGGTTTAGATTTAGGTTTAGTTTATTTTAGGTTTAGGTTTATGTTTTATTTATTTTAGTTTAAGTTTAGCTTTAATTTATTTTTATTTTACTTTTAAGTTTTTTTTTAGTTTATGGTTTAGGTTTTATTTTTTTATTATTAGGTTCATTTATTAGTTTTTATTTTGTTTTATTTTATTTTATTTTATTTTAAGTTTTATTTTATTTAGTTTTATTTTATTTAGTTTAGTTTTTATTTTATTATTTATTTTGTTTAGTTTAGGTTTAGTTTTTATGTTTTATTTTATTTTATTTTTTATTTTATTTTGGTTTAGGTTTTATTTTTATTTGGTTTATTTAGTTTAGTTTAGGTTATTTTTGTGGTGGGGTGGTCCAGTGGTATTTAGGGTTGTGGAGGTCCGAGGTTTGGGGGTTTAGGGTTTAGTGGTTTAGGGTTTAGGGTTTAGGTTTAAGGTTTAAGGTTTAGGTTTTAGGTTTTTTTAGGTTTAGTTGGTTGTGGGTTTTAGGGTTTAGGGTTCATAGTTTTAGGTTTTGGAGGGTTTAGTTTAAGGATTTTTTGGTTTTTTTAACAGAGAACAAATTCAAATTCAACATTTCTTCTTTTGATTTCATCAATAAAGTAACACACCATGTTTTTAAGACACAAGTGGCGACATAGTTCAAAAAATGAGTCAAGATATAAATCAAAACCCCTACATAACTGAACTCCTCTACTATAAAGGCACGCCCATAAGCAGATCGACGCCCATTCTTAGGTTTCTCCTGTTCCCATCCGAACCACCTCGACCTCTTAAGTAGTGGGATCCATCATCATATTCCTGATCTCTCCCTCCGCCACCACAACGAGTGTAAACTCGGTTGCTCTTCATGCCTCCATAACCACTCTTGCTCTGACCACCACCTCTAGATCCCCAACTACCACTACGATAACTGCCGCCATCGCCATCGCCTCTACCATAAGATCTAGACTGAGCCTGGTTGATGGTGATGTTCTTATTGTCATAGTTTTTCCCATTCTTAGGGCTTAGGTTTATCATGTTTTAGGATTTAGGTTTATTTTTTAATTTATTTAGTTACTTTAGGTTTAGGTTTAGGGTTTGGTGTTTAAAGTTTAGGGTTTAGGGTTAAGGTTTGTGGTTTAGCTTAGATTTTGTTTAGGTTTAGGGTTTATGCTTTTGGGTTTGTGGTTTATGCTTTTAGGGTTTAAAGTTTAGTTTGGGGGGTTCAAGGTTTAAGGTTTAGGGTTTCTTAAGGTTGTAGGTTTAGGGTTTAGGGTTTAAGGTTTAGGGTTTAGGGTTTAGGATTTAGGGTTTAAGGTTTTGATTTTTTTTAAAAAATTAAGTAAATCGATAGGTTTAGGTTTGTTAAGTATAATTAGTTTACTTTTTTATTTATTTTAGTTTACTTTGTTTTTTATTTTATTTATGTTTATATTTTATTTTGATTTAATTTAGTTTATTTAAGGTTTATTTATCATAGTTTAGGTTTTTAATTT